>FIZU01041987.1:0-33790 GCA_900064475.1 Pseudococcus longispinus | reverse complement strand
ACCAGCTCGTAGCTGATGAAAATCATACGAAAAAACCCAAAGCTCTGTTCGACACATTTGGTAGGGGTAGTTCTTTGTTCAAGTAGATTGATATCTGACCAAATAGGTAACCTGTTCGCTTAGGAGGTAGGTTGATAGGTACCTATCTGGTTTTCTCGACGTGTCGAGAAGAGATAACGGGCTGATAATTCGAGACGAATACGTAAGATAGACAAATTTCCACATGCACGTAAAAGTACGCACTTCACTGAAAATTTTTCCAAGTCCAAAAAAAAAAATCTAACGCAATCTGAATAAATTTTCAAATCCAGAAAGTGTAAAATGTGATAGATCCACCCTTCTAGCGTTTGTAGACTGAAAAAATTATGAGATAGTTTTTTTCAATAATTTTTACTTTTCAAATGTCTAACAAAATATTGAAATTTTGTATAAATTTTTTATTAAATCAATCTCATAATATATAAAGCTTAAAAAAATGTGATAATGCCTTACAAAAAATATCTAAAAGTCGAACTTTTAAACCATAAAAAATTCGCCAAGTTCAAAAAGTCGTTTGGGTAAGAAAATGTAGGTATAAGTTTTCAAAAGTCTCACAAAATATTGTAAAGATGAAAAAACGTGACGCAAAAATGGACCAGAAAAATGTAATATTGGAGAGTTAACGTAATTTCTAATAAAATTTACAAGTCCAAAAAGTCAAGGTAAAAATCACCACAATCTCTGAAATTTTCCCGAGTCCAAAATGTCATTTAGGTAACAAAATGTATGAATTTTCAAGTCTCTCAAAATATTGAAAAATTAAAAAAAAAACACGACGCGAAAAATAGACAAAAATTGGTAAAAATTTAAGATTGACCCCCCCCCCCCCTTTATAAGACATATTCATGTCAAAAAACCATGGAAATTATTGAAAATGTTGAAATTGTCAAATGTTTTACAAAAATCAGTAGAACTACTTATTGTAAAAACGGTCGAAAAATCCGTTGAAATTTTGCGAAAACTGCGAAAATTTTCACAACATTTATCAAAATTTCAATAATTTTTTTGTAATTTTTGCTGATTTTTGTGAAAATTTGTGAATATTGCAATGTTTTTTATGGAATTTCAAGCACTTTTTTCAAGAATTTTTAAAATTATGTTTACAATTTTTACGTGATTTTCAATATTTTTATGATTTTTTTTGAGCTGTTTAAAAAAACAAAATTTTATTAATTTTAATGAAAAGTTAAGTAACTTTAACGAAATTTTCGGCAGTTTTCATATTTCATCATCTGTTTACCGTTCTTACAATATTTTAAAATAATTTGATTTTATGGAAATCATTTTAATAACATTTTCGACGATTTTAACGATTTTTCAACAGTTTTTACCTTGATTTTACCAATTTTGGTGAAAAATTTTGACATTATTTTAACTGCAGTTTAGACAATTTTCATGATTTTTTTGGCCATTTTTATCAAATTTCGGAGGATTTTTTGGAAAATTTCAACAATTTTTGCTGTTTTTGACTATTTTTACTATATTTTTAATAATTTCTATGGAAGTTTTCAATGTTCTTATGAAATTTGAACTATGTACTTTTACATGCAACATTTCTAATAATATTCGCCGAATAAGGACTTCTCTCTAGTGAACTTGCTCAATTACCGTGTTTATTCCGATAAAATAAACTTCGGAAAAAAGTATCGCCATTTCTCATATTTTATGAACCTACCTACTTGATAAACTTTATTTAAAAATGAGAGAGAGTCGAAGTTAATACAGATCTATTTTAATAAATTACCTACTCAATTTATATACTGGACTATTTTAATTTTCACGCAGTGTAGTTTTTAATATGGTAATCAAAAATTGTAAATTTAGATAACCACTATCCGCGTATACTCGTATTTGAATATAAAACTGATCAATGAACTTTAACACAGATAGCTCGTATAACATATGAAACCGAAATAGTTAGGGGTTTGTTTCAATTCGAAAGGGTATAATAACGAAGCGATGCGATGGTAGGAACGAAAATAAATGAGCTTCAAACGCTCGCGACTGTGAAATTGTAACAGATATATTGAAAAACTAAATCTATTTTATCTATATGTGTTACCATCGAGTATACCAATTCATCACCCTATGTCATATACGTTTAAAAATAATTGCACGTATTCAAAACTAAATGGAGAAATAAACGTCAGCGAGATATTTTGTGAAATATACTATTTCCACGTTTCTTCGAAACGTTCAATTTTTCTATTTTTTTTTTTCAAATTCTCGTCCCGTATTCGGTAATTTTCGCCAAAAATAATCCAACCTCGTGTCTTCGCCGACGTGGAAAATGTGTTAGATTTGGGTCAGGTATAACCTAAAAACTCGGGCATGAATTAAATTGAATTTCCTGCCAGTCGGACCCCGTGCGATTATTTTGAGGCTACTGGAAAGTAGCATTGTCTGGTGTTGAAGTGTATTTTACGTGAATTATATTTTCTAGACGTATTAAATCCAATGAAGCGAAGTTTTTTCACTCTTTTCACCTTTGTTTTTATGTAAATACTTGACATTCTTTGCAGGGATAAAATGGCGAAATTTTCACACGGTGTGGTACTTTTTGTTCATCAAATTAAACAGGCATTGCGACAAAATATTCCGTATACCTTTTATCATCGTCATTAGAACCCGGCTACAGCTTAAATTCTACGTTTTGCAGAAGTGTCGTTGTTGTTATTGAGGAAAAAAAAGAAAACGAGAGGCAGGAATGTGGAGATCTCTTTTTTTTTTCTTCTCAGCCTTTCGTTTTAGTCGAGATCAAAAACTGTACTAGACTCGACGCGACGTATTAAAAATGAAATTTTTTATCGTGCCTCTTTGAAACGTGCAACTTTAAAAGCAACAAAATATAAAATATAGGTATCTATGGGGTAGATTTACATAAAATTGCCAACGAAAAAATGTAATGCTCGCCTTCTGAGATTAAAAATTTTTATCCCAAGGATAATGAAATTGTCTGTTACCATTATGAAATTAAATTTCATTTATTGCGACGGGGATTAATTACCGGGGTAATACAGAAAGACGTTTTATTAATGAAGTATGTAGCTAGTAGGTTGCCTAACTAATATACCTCTAAAGCGAATATAATAAATTTTTCGAGTATCTTGTGTACTACCTCATTCATGAATTGAATCAAAATTAAAGAGGCGAACGATTACTCCTCAAATGTGTATGGGTTGGTTCAGAAATGATCAACAGTCAACAATGACCTGCAGAGTGTTGATTTTCCTGTTGACAATCGTTGGCGTTTTTTAGTGTTAGTTGATGGTAGTTGCACTCTTGCTGATAGTTAGAAAATGAACGCCTCTGTTATTCTGCTGATGTTGTTTTTGAAAATTTGAGTATTTGTATAACAATCTACAAATTTTTTGTTTTGTTGTATTTTTAACTGAATTCACTGTATTTTGATTTTTGATACAAAGAAAATTGCTATTTCTCTGGTTGTATGAACTTAAAAATGTATTGGGAGAGCAATCTTTGAAGTTTTTTGAGAGGAGATAGTGTTATGGTTTAACACTTTGATTCCTCTGAAAAAACTGCTGTAGGAAATTCCAATATTTTCGGTTCAGTTCGGTTCGGTTTGGTTCGGGCTAACACCCCTGCTCAAAATTAAACATTTTTTATTCTTGCGAAGCCTGAAAAACGTTTTGTTTCGGCTAAACTTTTTTATTTTTTTTAAAAATTGGGCTTTTGACCACTGTTGACTACCAAAAAAAAAGAAAAAAAAGAAAAGGTAAATCTAAACGTAACAGCAGATTAGTACAGTATTTCTGAAAGTTTTTTTTCAGACTTTGCTGTCAACCAACGTCACCATGATGATTTGTTGACACCGTTGACCATTTCAGAACGTACCCCAAATGCTTAAAAACGGTTTACATCACGTATTACAATGGATTCCTTGAAAAGTTCTAACCACCCCGAGTTGAGTATCGTCTTGTATTTGCGACAAAGCTGTATTGCGGTGCTTGAAAAATATATGGGCGAGTTTGGAGGAAAATTCGCTGTACCAAAACAGCTCGGCACAGCAATAGTGTTGCTAAATCGGGCACTGGACCGTAAATTACTGTTGTGTCACCGCAAGGTGCCGCACTTTAACAGCAACGTTTGTAGAGAACTTTACCACAGCATTCGTCGACTTTTCAAATCCCCAAAGATTCGACTAAATATTTTCAAACGAAGTACAGATTTTGGCTGTAAAATTACTTCATAAAATAACCGCGACGTCCCCCTCCTTTCATTTGTACGCCTCGTGTCGGATTGTTTTTCCAGTTTCCACGATGTGGAGTTTGGTTACTTGTATTTTTTATGCGTCGAGTTTACTATGCGGATTTAGTATAAACGTGGCAAATTTTTATGTTTGGTGTTTTCAGATCACTCGATATGTATGCTTAGATATAACGAAGACCACTCCAGGGCTCCGTCGTTTTTAATGGAACCCCCGGTTAGAATAGAATTTTCCAATAGTAGCGGTAGTTGGATTGATTGTACAGCCGATGCTCATCCTATGCCGAGAATAGAATGGACTACCACCGATGGTACACCAGCCGTCGATATACCTGGTATTAGAAACGTACTGAGAAATGGTACTTTGGTTTTTCCGCCTTTCTCAGCCGAAGAATACAGGCAAGATGTTCATTCCGCCATTTATCGATGCGTGGCTACAAATAGCGTCGGCTCTATTATAAGTCGTGATGTTCAAGTACGTGGAGGTAAGTGTCCATTTATTGTATGAATTTTATCACTGGCCAAATCTCGATCTCGACATTTCGCTTTTTACTGCGTTAAAGAGTAATGTTTCGGTATTTTTTTACGCCAATGAGTTTCGTATACGAACCGATGGTAAATTCTCATTCGCATTCCTATACCGACTGTACCCAAATTGTGAA
The DNA here is from genome assembly GCA_900064475.1 of Pseudococcus longispinus. Lineage (NCBI taxonomy): Eukaryota > Metazoa > Arthropoda > Insecta > Hemiptera > Pseudococcidae > Pseudococcus > Pseudococcus longispinus. The sequence continues at coordinate 28,862 of FIZU01041987.1, read as the reverse complement.
ACGATTCTTTTTTAAAATGTAAAAATATTTATCAACCGAGTCGAACGTTTTCTTGGTCAGAAAATATATTATGACGTGAACGAAGATAGTCGATTGACTGTTTGACTGCGAGTACTTATATTTTGAATTCAAAAAAAGTATACTGCTGAACGAAAATGAAGTTTAGATCGTCCTCTCCCTAGTCATGTAACTTTGGTCAACCGAGAGCTTTCACTGCTGTACCCTCATGTTTTCATACCTACTGACAAAGACTCGGTGTAGGTCATAAAAATCAGATAAAGATCAAACTGACTAATTGGCAGAGAGCAAACACTATTCAAAATGAAAAATTTTCACAACAAATGATTTTTGTTGAAAAAAATAAAAATAAATGATGATGAGTTTCAAAAATTAGAAAATTTTCATTTTGAGCTAAGAACTTGAAAATCTTGCATAAGCATAGTTGTCAATTTTCACTTTTCAGACCTCTTTTCGCATTATGAAGTAGCTATAAAACTCCTGAGAGAACTTTTTTATCACTCCCCATCTCCTCGCATTAGCTCCTACTGGGGTGCTTATGAGATCCTCAAATAACATCGAACACTAAGTAATTAGCAGAAAAGTAGGAAAGCTTGCTGAAAAATTTAAATTCTTCATCAGGGTGTCTAACAGACCATGGAAGTCAGAAAAGTCGTAGATTTCAAAACGGGTAATATGTAAAAAAAATTACGAGGTCGTTGAAAAGTCATGGATTTTTGACTTTTTTTTGGACAAAATTCAGATTGAGTTATAAATTAATTTTTTTGAATTTTTTTAATTTTTTTAAATGTGTTCTTTGAATTTTTTTCTTGTTATTAATGTAATGAGGATGTTACTTTGAACGAAAAAATCAAAAAGATCGGCGGTATCAGCATTTAAGCAAAATGTAAAAAAAGTAAAAAAAATCTTAGAAAAGTTATGGATTTCCAAAAAAAAAAAAAACAGTTAGTTTAGACACCCTGTTTATATTCTTGTGAAAATATTCTAAAAATTGTTTAAAATGTTTGGATAAAAATTCAAGTAATGAGCCAAAAGTTTATAATATGTCGATAAAAATTGTGAAAAATATCCCAAAACTGCTTGAAAAAGGAATTAAAATGTCCAAAATGCGAGAAAAATAATTGAAGTTCCTTTTAAACTTCGATTTGGAGTAAGTAATAAATTTGTTTAAAATAATGGAAAAATTGCTCAAAATGACGTAAAAATTCATAAATCTGCAAATACGAGTATAATGTTGAGATTTCTATAAAAAATTGTTAAAAATTACACAGATTCGATAAAATTGCTGAAAATATTGCTGAATCTTTCGAAAATATGATGAAAATTGTTCAAAATGCGAGAAAAAAAGTTCAAATCACTTACAAACGGCATTAAAATATTGTAAAACTTGATAAAATACTAATAAAGTCCTCGAAAAGTAACGCTAAAAGTGCTAAAAATATACCTAAAATTCTTAAAATTTTGAATAAATCGAAATTTTTATATAAATTGTTGAAAACTGCTCAAAAATCGATGAAAAAGAAACTGAAATAGCTTCAAATAATATCACGAAATTTTTTAAAAATGATTTAAAATGCAATAAAATGGCTAAATTTTGATGAAAATTGTGTGCAAAAGTGAAAAAAATTGATAAATTTTCACAAAAAGTGTTTAAATTTTGACAAAAGTTACTCAAAATATGACAAACGCGTAAAAAAAATATTGAATTCAACGGAAATTAGCCTAAAATAAAACAGAAATGTACTTTTTAAATAATTGAATCAATTTTTGTCACATTTTGAGCATTTTTAACACAATTTCAACAAATTTTTGATGTTTTAGCATAGAGTGTGCTTTAGCGAAGGCCAAATCCATGAAAAACCTGACGAAATTCTGTTTCCCAAATTACGTCACGAAATTTCCTGACGATGACTTATAAACATTTTGTCAGAATGGATTAATTTAACTTGACTTTTTGAACTTCGATAATTTCAGAGATTCTTAACTTTTTTGGATTTTGAAAATTTTTAGAAGGTGGGCAGATGACTTAATGAGATTTCTAACAACTTTTTGAATTTGGAAAATTTTATACATTTTTTCAGACGATAGACTTTTTGGAATTGGAAAAATTTCAGAAGGTGGACAGCTGACTTTTTGAACTTGGAAAAATTTGGACAATTTCACAATTCAAATTTTTTAGCATTTTATCGAGGTTTACACTTTTTTGACTTGGAAATTTTCCTTTAACTCGTACGATGCCCAAACTGGTGAAAAACCTGATAAAATTTCGTCACGAAATTATTTATAACATATGAGAATTTATGTTATGAAAAATATCTTACGTTTTATACTTTTATGAGTAGTATGGAAATAGAAGCATGGGAGGGGGGGAGGAAGGGTTGAAGCCCCCTTGGCGAGGCACAAAACACCAATTTTTTGATTCAATTTTTGTCAATATTTCAACCATTTTTATGGAATTTAGAGGTATATTTCTGGCTTTTTTAATATTTTTTCCTCATAATCGAAGCATTTCTACAACAAGTGACACCGATTTTAACTCATTTTTAAGATATCTTGATTTTTATAAAAATTTCCACTATTCTTTGTTTTTTTTAAACAATTTCAACAAAATTTTTAGAAATTTTATGGCATTTTGAATTTTTTTTTTACATTTGTACAATTATTTTCGTGATTATAAACATTTTAAAAGCACAAAAAAATAGTTTATGATATTTTTTGCAATTTATCATCTGTTTAGTTTGTTTTTTTGTCCTACAAGATGAAAAGTTGTTCATAATTGAATTTTCTTCAAAATTAAATTTTACAATCATAGAAAAACAATCAGTTCGAAATAAATTTACATACCTACCTATAGCTGGACATTTATTTTGTTTGAGAAATATGTTTAAAAAATAATAGTGGTCGACTGTTGGAACATCTTTAAAAACTCGAAAATAAAATAAGTTTAACCTTTCGGCCTCTTAATGTGCATTTTTCGATTGGCTATTAGAAAAAATAACCACTACCTAGATCGATTTATACAGCGAGAAAAAAAATTCCAACCGTAGCCTTTAACGTTTTCATCTTATCATTAAATTATTTACGGCCAATTCTCCAGGGAATTGATATAAGACGAATTTACCCACACTCTGTTGGCGACCAGCTCTCAATAAACTTTCATCATTTTTGACCAATTTCATCTCACGCTCAGCTTAAAAAGAAATTTTTCATTTTCAGGCGAATAATTTGAATTTTTCGAGGTATAATGGAAGTGTATATGATTTGTGCGATATAAGGAGAACTTGCATCATTCGTAGTATGTCCATGGTACGCATAAAATTTTTGCTTGGTTGATAGTGCGTGAAAGTGCGAAATAATCGAGTTACAAGGGTATATTCGCCAGCTTGAAGCGTTTCACGTTACACTAAATCTTCGTAGCCGCGAGAACTTTCCTCGGTTCCTTTTTTTTTTCTTCCATGGTATATCAAAGCGTTGAGTTTGGTGAAAAAGAGACTTTACGTGATCTTACCTTTTTTTTTTTTTGATTTTGCTTCAAATTAGATTTTTTCGAGAAAATATTTACAAAAAGGCGCTAGTGTAATAAATTTTCAAAGATGAGGTCGTCTACTGTAAATATTTTATGGTTTAATGAAAAATGAAATTTCGAATAAAAATTTAACAAGGTAATAAGTGAAGGCACAGTCGTTTATTTATTTTGAAAATTTTTGGATAAAGAGAGAATTTTTTTATTTTTTTTCAAGAGTTGAATTTTTACGAAAGACTTAGTCTGGGATTAATCCGATTACGACACTTGTATCTCAATAAAACGAAAATCCCATCAACTGGGAGACTTGATGTTATTTCCCAAGACTCTGGCTTGAAATAAAAAAACAGAAAAGGGAATTTTTCAGCATAGACTTTCAAAAAAGTAACATGTACTTGTACATGTAGGTAGCGAGTACTTGTTTTTTGTTACAGAACGCTTATTTTAATAATCAGGGGTAAGCAATACCATCTGCACTTTGATACTTTTTACAGCCCTTTTTAGTATTCCGTTTTGAAAAAAAAGTTTTAGATAGGTAGGTTACAAAGAATTCCTCCATCGTCTAGTATCATTACGTGTCCTTCAAAGACAAACCACGTTCAGTGTTTTTTAAGTTGAAACTTTGAATGTGGTTAACTTCTAAACTCGATGAAAAGTGAATTACTATAATGTAAAAGTCCATTTCCAAGTTGGCGAAAAATTCTGCAGCACGTATGATTCAACTTTCTTTTTCATGTATTAGGAAGAAGGGAAAAAGGTGTTTATTGTGGTTACAGGCTGTTTTCAAGTGACACACTTGAATAGAAATTTTTTTTTACTTTTTGTCGCATGATGAGATATAAATGATGGCTATCTATGAATTTTCATTTAATATTCATTCGACGAGACTCGCTCGTGTAGCTGTGTTTCCATTAAATCCAATTTTACTTTGCTCTCGTAGTCTTCATAAGGATTTATTTACTTTGTCGATGTTGCTTTAATGTGCACAGACTTTAAATCAAATTTTTCCTCTTTTAATTAACTTTCCAACCGAGTTGAACGAAATTGAGATTTCGAATTTGAACGAAATTAATTTTATGGTAAAAGTACGCGAACGTAGACCCAAGTTGGGCAGATTTTTGTTATTTTTGTCATGATTCGATCTCCGGTTACGATACCTATTTTTATACTTAGATTGATTATGTATTTAATTTGAAAGGCTTTTTTTTGAAGTTTCGATCTTTGAAAAAGTTTGTTTTATCGTTTGTTTCAGTGGTAAATCAAGCGTACAAAGTGATCGCTAATATTTTAAATGCTGCCCGTGGTTGCACTGCCGTCTTACAATGTTCAATTCCTATTTTCATAAAAGATTTTGTAAAAGTAGTGTCGTGGTTGCAAGAACCATCGTTTTATATCTATCCAACGTTACAAGGAGGTAAGTGAAGTAGCAAAATTAATTTCATTTTTTTCAAATTTCTCACATTACACATTGAAATCAGTATACTGAGAAAATTTACTCAATTATCTAAGCACTTTTCGAAGAATTCGGATTCCTATTCATTTTTTAATGATTTCTATCGATAATTTTTGGAAAAATTCTCCCAACTACAATTTTTTCGCCTTGAAAAAAAGTACCTCCTTGATGAGTTACATTTTCGAAATACGTAGCTTTCTAATTTACGTAGAATAATAATTTAGCTTTGTTGGAAAATTTGACGCTGCACTTACTCGAAGGAATTCGATAAGACAGCAAAGTAATGAAACGAAATCAACCATAACCTCGTCAATCGACATTTTCGCGTAGAAGGCGGGTTCATTTCGCGTTCGTGTAGGTAAATGACACGCGTTTATGCAATATCACAACTCGATATGGCATTCAAATAAGCATTATAAAACATTTCAAAGGTATCGCACGCATAAATGAGATGATTTAGAAAAATTGATGGAATACTTTCACGTCCGATGGCATTTTATTCGAATACCTTTTGAAACGCTCGACTCGACGCTTGCGAAGAAATTCCAACATCTGTTCCATACAAACAAATCGTTTTGTTTGTTATAACAAAACGCTGCCATTGCGTTGTATAAGCTCTGCTTCATTAATTTGCTGCTTAACGCGTCAGTTCCGAAGATGAAATCTGCAACGTGTATTAAAATATGTAATTTTTTTAAATGTATTACGAATCGTAATTAATAACGGGTAACGTGATAAAAACATATCATTTTTCATGTTTCTTTTCTGGGTTAATTTGTGCTACTAGATCAGGTTTAATTTTTTTTTACGTTTGTGTCATTGTGTCAAATTTTAATGTCTAAATTCCACAGAAGCATATGTTTATTAGTGAAGGTTTTCCAAGTTTAATTAATCGAATAGATAGGTTTCCTATACTTTTTAATTTCATTGTATCGAGTTTTTACACATCAAGTATACTTTGACATATTTTAACAAAATTCTTCAACAATATTTGTAAAAGCATAACTTGAAAGTTTACCAATTCGCAATGTCGAAGCAGTATAACTGAAGTTTGTTGAAAGGTATAACAATATAGGAACTAGGAAGTTTCAAGAAAAATTATAAGTAGAAAATCAATTTATCCATTGGGGTTTAACGCCCGAATCCTGTCGTCTGTCGTGTTGGTCTTTCTGACACATACTTTCAAAACTGTGTTGAAATGTCTGACACAGTCTGACACTGTATTGAAGATGTGTCAGAGTGTTTGGCACAGTCTGACACATTTTCAGCAGGTGCTAGGGTGTGTCAAGGTGCCTGACATAGCTTGACACCATGTCCTGACTTTGTGTTCAAGTTGTGCCTTCGAGCAACTCACTCGTGTTGGTCACATACAACTTGAACATGGTGTCAGACTGTATCATGCACCTACACAAAGCTCAACGCAGTGCCTAAGATATGTCAGAGTACAACACAGCCTGACATACATGCCTGAATCCCATTGTCTTATCAGATTGACATCTCTGCTACACTTTCAACAGTGTATTGATTTGTGTCAAGATTATGGACACCAGAATTACCAAGACACCCAAGTGCAGGCAGAAGTGAGAAGGGAAGGTAACGTTATCATGCGAGCTGCCAAACTCCACCATGTATGCTCTCGGCAGCGCTGCTGTCAATTTTTCTAGGAGCCCGATGAAGCGGGGAGGTGTTGGTGAAACAAGTCACCGCGGTATCACGGTCCTGCGCGGTCAGTACCCTACGTCAACATCTCTCTCTTCGTCGCGTTCGTCAAAAAATGAACTGCAGCTGCCAAGAGCATACATGGCGGAGTTTAGCAGCTCACATGAAAATAAGGGAAGATGGCGTCCTGTTGGGTGTCTTGGTTATTCTAGTGTCTATAGTCAAGATGCCTGACACAGCTTGACAACGTGTTGAAGATGTGCCAGAGTGTTTGAAACTGTGTTGAGCCGTGTCAAGGCGCCTGACATAGCTTGCCACTGTATTGAGAATGTGTCAGAGTATTTGACTCTGTGTTGAGCTACATGGAGATGCCTGACGCAACTTGATATTATGCTGAAGATGTGCCGGACAGTCAGAGTGTTTGAATCTGTGCCCGGCTGTGTCAAACTGCCTGATACAGCCTAACATTGTGTTCAAGTAGTGTCTGAGTGACCAACACCTGTAAATAGACATAAATCTTGCCATTTGTCGTGTTAGACTCTGTGACACTTTTTCAACACTGTGTCAATGTAGGTACCTGACACTGCTCGACATTGTGTCAAAAGTGTGTCGAGCTGACTGGCACAGGTCGACACACTAAATTTATGCCGTATTGAAGCTGTGAAAGCTCCATATGACCTGTTCCAGAGCTTTTCTTCTCCTCCAAAGCTCGCAAAAGTCAAACTTTAACTGAAGACTCAACTTTGTGTGAGTTATACCGCTAGGCTACAGCAACTTTGATGCGTCAAGTTGCCCAAAATGCAACATTTGAAGGTTTCAAACTTTCAGAAAAGGTTAGAGTGGTGGGAGATGTTATATGGAGCATTCGCAGTCGTGATACTACGCGAATTCAGTGTGTCAGTTTGTGTTGATCACCTTGACACATCTTTGACCCAGTGTCGAGCAAACATTGATGGGCAGATCCACTCCCAAAAAATTTAGAACCAGATTCAGATTACTTGAGTGATTTTTTTTTTAGATCCAGATCAGATCCAACACAAAATATCGGATCTAAACATCCAAAGATCAGATCCTCGGGATCTTTGATTTAAAAATCCTCAAAATATGGATCTTTAGATCTGGAGATCACTTCCCAATTTTTTTGTTTCAAACTTGAACTAAGCTTTGAACGAATAGTTAAGGGTAAATAACTTGAAATTTGAAAAGTTGAAATGGATCTTTTTTTGAAAATGAGAAGATCTAAAAGTCATAGATCAGATCTACAAATTACGAAGTATCTGAGTCCTGCCTGCCTGCCTGTCACGGGTTCCATATGATTTGTGACAACTCGTCCACAGGTTATTCTAACGAGAAGTTGTGTCATGTTTGAGCAGTTCTATAAGTATTAAGTAAATTTGGGCAGTAAGTAGTGGAAAATTGTACGCATTTCTACTGATTGTCAGTTCAGAAAATTTTAAAGTGTTTTTTTAAAACAAACAATATGAACCGAACAAAATTTGACGCGACTTTTTTCTTTTTTTTGGAAAATTCTAACCCCCGTCTTTAATAATTGGGAAAATTATCGCGTAATTACCACTCGGTAATTACATGGTAATTTCTGATGAATCTTGCAATAAATCTCGAAATTACAGTAATCACTTTACTTTGGGTAGTTCTAAAATTTTCTAAGAATAACCTATGACACATGATATGATTTCGATGATTTTTCCCTTATAAAAATGTAAAATTATTTGTACAAGAATGATTTTGATTCATCACATTGAAATCATTCACCTTAATGATTCGAATCCTGATTTTAATGATTTTTTTGCAAATGATTTTGCTCGCTTCTGATTTTGAATGGGGGAAAATTGCATGTGGACAGTGGAGTTGAAAATCCGAAAAAATCTATGGAAGTTGAAACTTTCAAATTTTATCCCCCTTTCCCCTCTCCATCAAGCTAATTTCAGTTCACCCTTGGATGTAAACATAAACCGATCAAAAATATGTAATCATGGATGACTCATCCCCCCGCCACCTGATTTAGCCCCTTCAGTTTTGATATTGGGCAAAAAATCATTATAACGTGGATTTGGAAATTTTCGTGAGTGAATTTCGTAATGGAATTTTTTTTGAAAAATTTTCGAAATCCAATTTCAAGTACCTATCTACCTGCAAAAAGTCAGTAGAAATCTGAAAATTTATCTAAATTCAAAAAAGTGCGATAAAATGTCTAAAAGTCAGTTTTAGGTAAAATGCTGTGTGACAAAATTTTTGATTTGAACATTTTGAAATTTCAAATCCATAAAGTTGAAAATTTTTCAAGTCCAAAAAAGGCTGACAAAATATCTGAAAGCCAATTTTCAAGTTCAAAAAATCTAAATTGTTTGCCTGACAAAATGCCTAAAACTCAGCATTATCTCTGAAATTTTCCAAGTCCAAAAAAGTCTGACAAAATGTCTAAAAGTTATCATCAAGGAATTTCGTGACGGAATTTACACACCCGAAAAATGGACAAAATTTTTAGATTGACCTAAGGGCCATAAGACATATCCATGTCAAAATGTCTTCTTTTTTTCTTTTTGATTACATACGGTTTGATCAATATTAGGGGTTTGATTTTCGCTCCAGATGCACATAGGACAAAACCCGACGCAATGTTTCTTTTTTGGGGTGCTCAAATTTCCTCCATTGCACAAAATTAGCTTTAAATTTGATATTATTTCACAGCAATTCGAGAACCACTGGAAAACTTTTTAAAATCTCCTATTTGACTTCCCAAAAATAGTCAAAGACAACTCACCATACTGGTCAATACTTTCCGAAAAAAAAAAAAATCATCAAGAGCCACCGCCTGATGGTAAGGAAATCAGAGTGAGGCCGATTTCATCTATCTACTTATCCGGATAGACCCTTAATCAGGCAGTTGAAAATACTCTGTTTCCATTAATGAAAATTCCTCTTTCGAGAGTACACAAAATATTAATTACTCATTATCAAGATACAAATACTTTCCGCATGAAACTACCCAGCTACATACTTGCAATATTTAATTTACGCTCATTGTACAAACTCGATCGTCTCACAATCTACTTAATAAAACCTCATCGTCATCGTCGCAGTCGACGATGATCTAATCCAGAATAAATTTGTTTTCACGCAGAAAACTACAAATGTTTAATTGGCGTTATCAATCAAACGAATAAATAGCATCGCAGAGCGCGTCAAAATGTTGGACAATTTAAATATGTCACGGTTAACGGAAGAATCAGCATTTCCATCCATGCCCCATGGATAGTAATATAGTAAAGCGCTAGCTACCAGTACGGCACACACATAGCCATAGTAAACACGATGAGCTTAAGTAGCCGTAATAATTATAAAACAACAAGAGAGACTGTACCGAGACCGAGACCGACTCGAGGCATTAATGTCATAACAGCGCAATCGATTTGAACCTTTTAATTTGAATATTGAGGCGTATTTGAAAGTTTGGTAATGTTACTTGATTTTAATGGTACTGCGGTTAAATTGGATTTCGACTTTAAATGCTTTTACGACCTACATAAACGTTTCCTTGAAAACGTTCGATAAGTTTAATATCGTTGGTTAAAACAATTAAGTTCTGTCGAAGCGCACACGAAGGGGTCGATACAGACGAGTATGGATACGCTCATTTTGGCGTTGCAAGTTTTCGTTATAGCAAAATGGTCTTATACTCTTGTACCACCGTTATAACTCAACGAAAAGCCAAAATTTCTAAATCTATAATGTTGACCGCCAAAAGGCTTTCGTTTATTTTACCCCCCCCCCCTCGACCGGCATACTCTGCTGGTATCCTTTGCCTCTGCCCTTCGCTTCATCCTAGGTACGTATACCTTGCACAATGTACACTTTTAACGCTTCTTAAAATCTATTATGTTAATGAGATGTGATTTTAGAATTAGCTATACTTTGAAAAAGTAAATTTCATTCTGCCATTATCGCGTAATACGATATCGTTTTCGCGAAAGATTAAACGCGACCATTTTTTTTATACGAAATCGTGTCGAGACTTGGAGAGCCAGCAGGCTGCAGCGAACGTTTAAGCCGATATGGCTATATTTTCAAATCACGTAGTTAGAAAGTTTGCAGAACTCCATGAAAACTTGATATCGACAGTATCGTAAATCCATTTCGCACATTTTTTTATTGCCGTAGTAAAAAAAAAAAGTCATAAAAACTCGCTCACAGTGTATCGAAATCTGCCTCCCACCATTTTAACTACACCAATGCGAGCCTCCTTTAATCGATCGATTCATTGTATAACAAGATCGAATGAAATGTGATTCTGCGACTGCTTAGGTTATGAAAATTTTAACAATGTGTAGTAAAAAATAGTACGACGAATTACTGGTACGATGGAATAAAAGGGAGAACTATTTGGAGCCCTTTTTAATTGCGAAATTATGCGTTCGCTGTGATAATTTGATCGAATGACCCGCGGTTAAATTGTTAACTTGTCTTTAACCATTAGGACATCAGCCAGCACGTCTGTTTCCTTATCATTTTCAATTTGATATTTAAAACTGGATGTTTTGAAGAGTGCGTTAAACTCCGACATACGTATACGTACGAGTACGTGTATTGGCATCGAGGCATTTTAACCTAGAAACGTCATCGTTCATTTCCCACCCGGAGAAAAGTTTTCACCGATTTCAACGCGAATCATTATATCGAGATAGGTAAAGAAAACTTTTTCCGGGTAACTTTCTCGGTGTCGACAATAGGGCATTTTCTTTAGGTCAGAGGTTATATGGTGTGGTGTCAGCCATATCTCAGACGAAATCGTTTAGAATTAAATGGCTCGAGTGAATTGTGTGCATGCGAGTATTTTTTTCAGAGAATAGTCGTGTTCGAATGTACTCTCGTGTGATAGCGATTCTATGGTGGAGAGTTTTTGTTTAGTTTTGAGTGAGTGGGGGTGATCAGGGATGTGCCGAGCGAGGTGGCGAGTCGTACTCCTTCCTGAATGTCTCAGAATTGTAAAAAAGTTGTGAAAATGGTCTCAGGATTTTTTTTGTATTTTATTTATTTTTTTCCAATCAAAAGGGCTTTCCCTGATAAGATAGTGAAATCAGCCCTTGACCCTTTCTTCGAAAATGAGCTGAAATTTTACCCCTGATGTAAAAACTCACCACCGAAATTTTTGACCCCACCTCACCTATTCCCGAATTATCATCCCCTAAATATCGAAACTTCAATAGGCGATCTTTGGAGGGGAGAAGGGTGGTGAAAAAGTCTGAAATTTTCACAAATTGGGGGTACACTCGTGGAAATTTTGTCAACATTTTCTCTATTTTTTAGCACTTTGAAATTTTCAAAAAATTGAAAAAGTGTGGAGGGTACATGGTTGAATTTTTTTCAAAATTTTGTAATACTCTTATGTATAACATAAATTTTTTTCGAGGTCCAAAAACTATACAACATTGTTAAAAAGATTCAAAACTGAAAAAAAGTTCTTAGATAGCCCTTTTTATACTCGAATGGGAAAAAATTTTGAATTTTTTTAGAGCCTAACCCTATAGTTTGGTGTCATTCTATGAAAAAATAGTGAACATTTTTTTTTATGTTGATTGATGCATATTTGCTTCTCCTTCAGCGACCACTTTGAAAATTGAACATAAAGAGCGCGACGTTGAGCTCGGGTTTGTTGTGTTCAATTTTCAAAGTGGTCGCTGAAGGAGAAGCAAATATGCATCAATCGGGATAAAAAAAATTTTTCACTATTTTTTCATAGAATGACACCAAACTATAGGATTGGGCTCCAAAAAAAATTCAAATTTTTTTCCCATTCAAATATAAAAAAGACTATCCAAGAACTTTTTTTCAGTTTTGAATTTTTTAAACAATGTCGCCATAGTTTTTGGGACTAGAAAAAAATATATGTTATATCTAAGGGTATTACAAAATTTTGAAAAAAATTCAACCATGTCACCCCCTCCCCAATTTTTGGTGAATTTTTGAAAATTTGGAAGTGCTAAATAATTGAAAAAATGTTGACCAATTTTTCCACGAGTAGAATTTTTTACTCACACCCTCTCCAAAGATATCGCGTATTGAAGTTTCGATATTTAGGGGGTGATAATTCGTGATTACAAGGTCTAGGCTGTTTCTTCCAAATTTTCAAAATACCGATATTAATTTTCCTAGAATGACTCATGAATGATGACCTTTGCACCTCAACAAAAACCTTGTGTATTTGTTCACTGCTTATGCATAACTAGTTACTATTGAACTGAAAATCATAAAAAAAACGATGAGAATATTTTTAAGCCAATGTGTAATGTCAACAGTCAGCATATTAAAAATTTGAGATGAAATGTTTTGAAAAAATGATGTTTTCTTATAAAATTTAAAGAATAAGTAGTTATTTTTGAGACACCGGAAGAAATCTGATTCTATTCTAGTAAAGCTTTCACTCCCTTCTCACTTCCATAAGGTGAAACTCACATCTGTGATTTCGATGAAAAAGTTCAAGTTCAATGTCGTTCCATAACGTACTTCATTTATAGAATTTTCTTCGTGCAATTACCAGTAAATCAATCGAACTCGAACTCATCTAATCAATCAATATCATCATCAATTCAATTTATAGGATGGCCCATCATTTATAAGGTCGATTATAGGTTTCGAAAATGAAAAAAAGCACTCACTGCAAAAATCTCGAAAACTAAGCCCCCAGGGAAAAAAACTAATAGCTGATAAAAGAAAGAGAATTTCAAGTTTTACAATTTTTGTCCCTTGTATTTTTTTCGTAGTAATGTTAGTTTGGTCAGAAAATCCATATTTATGAGTGATTTACAAAGTTGATGCTATTTTTTGTACGTTTCTCACAAACATGGGTTTTGTGGAAAAACTAAGGGAGCCACGAAAAAAATTCAAGGGATGAAAATTGTAGAACTTGAAATTCTCTTTCTGCTAAGTCGGCTAAGAGCTTATAGTTTTTTTCTAGGGGCTCAGTTTTCGAGATGTTTGCAGTCAAAGTGTTTCATTTTTGAAATCATCGACTTCGTAAATTTCCCATCAACATGGGGTTTCTGACCAAACCGAGGGTGCTACGAAAAAAATGCAAGGGATGAAAATTGTAGAGCTTGAAATTATCTTTCTTTTATGAGCTATTATTTTTTTTGCAGGGGGCTTAGTTTCCTTGATTTTTGCAGGCAAAGCTGTTTCATTTTTGGAATTATTGACTTCGTAAATTTTTCATAAACATCGATTTTCTGGCCAAACCATTTTAAACCAAAGGAAAAGCATAAAGTTAGTTGACCGCTTCTTCTGGTTACGAATTTTCGAGGTGAAATTTGACGATACCTATTTCGAGATTTGAAAACGAAACTCAAGTGCCAGATAGAGATGATCAGCAATTCGTGATTGAGAACCTCGAATTGGTTGAAAATCTCCTTTATTTAGATCTTTTAAAATCGTCAAAAACGGTTGTACTTGAAGAGTTACTACCTAGAGCAATTTTTTAGTGATTTGCGCCATTTATTTCTCTTGAAACGACAAAAGAGGGATTTTTCTCACAAAATATTTTGAAATCCTAAAAATATTGAATAAGGCTTGAATAATCTTGAGTTATGAAAAAAGTAGGTGTTACATAGGTATACCTTTGTTTTTTAGAGAAGAAAAATGAGTTGTTTTTTTTCTTCAAAAATTGCACTTCTTTGAAAATATTCCCTAAAAAAGTAAGAAAATGTCGAAAATATGTTCGTAATTATTGAGAGCCAAGAGAGAGAGGGGGGAATTTAAAAATAGATTTCTCAAACACACATATTCAAAAGCAATGTCGAAATGAAATAGGTACAGATATGAATGAAATGTATTTCAAACGCACATCTTCTAATACATTTTTGAATATCTGTTTGAAATTATCTATACAGGGTGTTTCATCAGTAAAGTACCTCCTATAGTTTAGAAAATAGGCAACCTACTTACCCTGACTCCAGTTTTATTCGTTACCCTACCTTTCGAAGAACAGAAGTAAAATTGATTTTTCTGCACCTGTGATTCGAATGGTAGGCAAGAACACAAAGTGAAATTCATCATGGGTTGCCTATTGATCCAATTGAAGGAGAAATCTTAGCTATAAAACACCCTGTAGGTATAATTTCCGTAAGTTTTGGTACTTATGTTGTTTTTTGATTTTGTGAGTAGAATAGAAGTGATTTTGAGAGTGAATTTTGAATGACTTTTTTCTTTGGAACTAAAAAAGGTTCCAGATCAGGTAAAAGTGGATTGTAGTGCCTGGAAATTTATTTTTTGATTTTTTCAATCTGCTGCTCAACTCTAACTGAATTCCTATTCCTGAAACTCGATAAAATAAATTCAGATTTAAATATGTATTTTTGTGGTAATATACGGAATAATTTTTTATGTGAATCATCTATAGGGATCGTAAAAATTGAGATTTCTATTTTTTTTAAAAGAATTGAAAATTTATTTCGAGTTATTTCAAAGTCTGCTGTGAAATTTAAAAGTACCTGGCGAACCCAAAAAAGCTCAAAATGATTAATTTTTTTTGTTAATTTATACTCAAAATCAAAATTTTAATATTTAAAAAAAAAATATTTTTGGAGAAATTTTTCGGTAAAAAATCAAAATTTCAATATTTTTCTTGAAAATATCTTTGGAAAAATTATCATTTTCTTCAATTCAAAACTTTCCAAAAAATTTCATCAAAAAATTCAACTGTTGAAAAAATTTGATTTTTTAAAAAATTCCTTTCAATCATTCAGACTGTTTGATATGAAAGGGTGTAATATGTCACATGAACACCTATTTGTATGGAATAAATCGTTCGGATTTGAATTAAAATTGATCAAAATTG
The DNA here is from genome assembly GCA_900064475.1 of Pseudococcus longispinus. Classification (NCBI taxonomy): domain Eukaryota; kingdom Metazoa; phylum Arthropoda; class Insecta; order Hemiptera; family Pseudococcidae; genus Pseudococcus; species Pseudococcus longispinus. The sequence continues at coordinate 13,361 of FIZU01041987.1, read as the reverse complement.
ATGGAAAACCAGGAAAAAACTCTTAATGCACACTTAAAAATTCAAATTTTCAAGTTTGTTGACATTTAAACGTATCTTTGCTCTATAACTAGAGAGTGATGGAAGGGGAAAGGGGGAGGGTCATTCAAACAAAATAATTTTACTTCAGTGCTGTTTTTTGCAGCATAGAAATATAATTATTCTGTATTATTTGTGTTTTTTAAAAGAATATATGAAGAAATAAGGTGATACTTATAATCACCTATTTCTTTCATCTGACAATTTCGTTAAATGTTTTGGCCCTAAAAGGAAACATTTCTTGTATTCAAAATGAATCACTAAAAATAATTTTATGGCCAGTTTAAAAAAAAATACAAATTGTTTGAAGTCTCAAATCAAAATTACACCAAATTAAAAATTCAAAAAAATATTTCATGGTGAGATTAAAACATAATATCACAAAAACAATAAAATTCTTCAAATATGATCTGAAAACTAACCGATTGATAAAAAAAAAGAACTTGATGAAAAATACTATTTTTTATGTTTCGAAAATAAAAAAACTGATAGCGAGAAAATGTCGATGAAAATGAGAAAAAAAGCGAAAACAAATTGTTTAGCGGTGCAATACGATGAATTGATAGAAAAAAAATACTTAAAAATATCAATTAAGAAAGATAACTTTCATATGATAATCACTTAAAAACAAACTTTCGGTAGGTAAGTAATTAAAATAATTATAATCCATATAAAGACGAATACCTGAATACTCGTCTTTCAAAAAAAAATTACTCACTATGTATTGTGGAGGAGAATGCATGTTGGATTTATAATTTTTTTAGTTTTATCGAAATGTGCAGACTTTTAAGTGACATGCATTGGTGATAGCTAAATAATTTGCGTTTGAGAACGAAAAAATGATGGGGTAAAATTGACGAAAAAAATAATACAACGAAAGTGTGCAATATATCGAACGCGTGCTTAATAACATAACATAAAAAATTCAAAAATCATAGAAATTATAAAACGTGCAACGAAATGATAAAAAAAATTAAAATCAAGAAGCAGCGAAATATTAAAAACCACGTGCGTTTTAGTGCACCACACGTATACACTGAAAGTTGCTTTCAAGTTTCAATTGATATTCGCGTTTCGGAGACGGTGATTCCATCTCTTTACCCTTCCAGTAACTATAGGCGTACCTTTTTGTCTGTACTTGCGCGACTAAAGGCTGGATCGTGTTCGAGTATTTTGAGTTATAGTATTTTAAATGAAATTGATTTTGTTAAATTTCACAAAATATGTTTATGGTGTTTTTTAGTAGTACACGTAGGGTAGGTATAGAGCGTACGACTTTGAAAATTCCCAGCTTTTGACGAGTGTTTTATTGTTTTCAATTTATTCGGTAATCTTACCTCTTGTACGTATAGGTATTGTAAGTAGGTGAATTTAGCGTAGGATGAGTTTTAATGTTGATGAATATTTATTCGGGTTCCCATTTCCAATAAAATTTTGCGAGCTGAAGATTTAGTCGAAGATTTATTGAAAATTTCAGTCGTTTCTTTTTTGTATGTTGTGTAGCTGGTTTTTTAAGATGTTTTAAATTGTACACTATGGTAAGGTATAAAACTGAATTACTGTACAGCTACTTCCTCTCGAGTGAACTTGATACTTTCAAATGATTGTAAACAAAACAACAGACTAAGACACAAAACACGTAAATTTTTTAAATTCATTCTGTTTTTTAATCCGATTTTCTCGTCTTGAAAAGAAAACGGTTTATAAAACCACTTTTGGAAATTCCAAAATAAATTTTCTTCCCACGTTATGCAGTGCCAAATTCGCAGATTGTATACAGGGTGTTCTGGTGGTAATGCAACGCCTTCAAACCGGTGATGCTGCTACCCAAAGTACGCAAATGTATGTATGTTTACGATTCCAAGAGGTTAAGGGATAAAATAACGCAGTTATGTACTAATAATGATATTTTCTTCAGGATACCTCCTCTGTTGATATTTTTCGAAAAAATTTAGTTGATTTTGTAGAACTTTTTGAACTCGAAAATTAATATGCTTCGTAACTCCTTCAATTTGCGAGTTAGGCAAAATTTGTATGAGACTTTTTTGATAGAACTTTTCATACTCTACAAAATGAATTATATGCATATTTTGTCTAACTACAAAATTGTAGGAGCTACGACCATTTGAAAATTGAAAAGTGGCATAGCTGTTCTGAATTTGGATTTGTTCATTTTTCAAATGGGTGTAACTCCTTGAATTTTGGGGTTAGACAAAATATGCATATAATTTATTTTGTAGAATATAGAAAGTTCTATCAAAAACGTATTATACGAATTTTGCCCAACTCCCAAATTGAGGGAGTTACAAAGCGTATTAGTTTTAAAATTATCGTACCTCCTTCATTTGAAAGTTAGGCAAAACATGAGTATAATTCATTTTGTACAACTAAAAAAATTCTTTGAAAAAGTTCAACACAAATTTTATCTATCTATGTTATCGGAGGAGTTACAACGTTTTGAAGAAAACACTTTTAACTAAAGTTGGCCTGATGGAGGGGTCCTGGAGGTAAAATTTAAATAGTTTCGACTTTGATATAATTTTTTCGAATTTTTCAAATGCAATTTTTAACAATTTTTTCCACTCAAAATCAGAGATGGGCAAAATCATTTACAAAAACGTGGAAGGGGATGATTATACCTCCTTTCATTCTCCCTTAAAACTGGCCTTGTCTGTTCTACATACGAATGAAAATCTATCGAAACACTTATCAAAATTCTTTAGCGATTGGAGTTCTCCGATTAACTAATCGAAAAAATTTTTGCATGAAAAAAAACTAATAAATGCTCCTTCTAAGGGGGGAGGGGGAGATCACAACCCTCTACCTATCGTGGTTAAAATTTTCAATTTACAAGTTGACAAAATTTTAAAAGAGTCATTTTTTGTAGAGTTTTTTGAGCTCTACAAAATGAGCTAATAATATTTTGCTCAACTCCAAAATTAAAAACATGGAAGACCATTTTGAAAAAAAATTGTTAAGAAAAAATTTAATTTCGACGGTAGCTCCTTCAATTTTATAGTTAGGCAAAACATTAATAGCTCATTTTGTAGTGCTCAAAAAGCTCAACAAAAAATGAATGTATCATAATTTGCCAAACTTGCAAATTGAAGGAGCTGTAAAGCTCACAAATTTTCAAATCATTGCAACTCCTTCAATTTGATAGTGGAGCGAAATTTATTTTGTGTTGAGCTGGTCGAACTCTACAAAATGAGCTATTTGATAGGTACGGAGTGGCACTATGAGTTATCGGTTTGCAAATTTTGTCTAGAATTTTTTAATAGAGTTGGTCATTTTTCCAACTTGACAAGGAAGTCTACAACGAGCAAACAATTTGAAAAAACATGAAAATTTTGGCAATTTTTTTTCCTTTTAATTATCTTGGTGACTAAAAAAGTTTGCCTTTATTCAAGCTGTTATTAATAACTTTTCTAGACGAAAAAATCCAAAATTTATACTGGGAGACCCTCCCCCCCCCCCATCCACCCATCAATCTATTTTATTTCAATCAAAAGTTATAAACAGTCAATTGTTGAAAAATATCTGAAAAAACAGTGATTTTTTGGGACTTTTTTCAACAATTAACCCTTTAAAATTTTGATTGAAATAAAATTGAGGGATAGGGTTTGTGCCATTGTAAATTTAGGACTTTTAGCACAGGATATGTTTTTACTTAATGTAAAATTTTCCGATGAGGACTTTTAGACATTTTGTTAGACTTTTTTAGAATTTTTTTTTTCATTTTTTATTGACATTTTGGAATCAGAAAATTTCATTAGAAATCAGGGTGACTTTCTGATATTTTGTAAGGCAGATTTCTTGGATTTGGAGAACTTCAGATATTACGATGACTTTCAGACATTTTGTCAGGCTCTTTTAGACTTGAAGATTTTTTTAAGAACTCGAATTAATTTTAGGACTTGGGAAATATCATTTTTATGGACTTAAAAAATTTCAAGAAAGTTCAAATCAGACATTTTGTCAGACAGCTAAACCTAAGACTGACTTTTAGACATTTTGTCAGACAAACAATTTAGACTTTTTTGTCCATTTTTCGTGTCCGCAAAAACCATCACGAAATTCTTTGACGATGACTTTTAGACATTTTGTCAGACTTTTTTGGACTTGAAAAAGCATATCCTATGTTTTATAGTTTCACGGGTAGTCAGAAAATGGACGGGACTTTTTCGTCTAGAAAAGTGACTAATAACATAACAGCTTGGACAAAAGAAATCTTTTTCAGTTATCAAAAAGAAAAAATTTCTAAATTTTCTACAATTTTTTCAAATATTTTGCTCACTGTAGACTTCCTTGTCAAGTTGGGAGAATGACCAACCCCATAAAAAAATTCCATACAAAATTTGCTGTCCAATACCGAAAAGCTCAACTCTCTATCTATTGTGGTTGTCGAAAAGCTCAAGGTTAAAAATACCACGCCAGAAAAAAAAATCCATCGAGTATAATTCATCCCCTACAATCCTGAGGATAGGCAAAAATACATATATCGATTCACTATAAGTTGCATACTTACTGGTTTGAAGGCTTTACTCCAGTGCTGGTACACCCAGTATAAAAACTTGTAGTAGTGATTGCCTAATTGGGTAAACTTATTCGTCCAAGTTCGTAAGAATGGTCTTATTATTCACTTTGGTTTTCCAAACGGATTTTTTCATATCGGGTCGATTATTGAGAGATGAAAAATATTTGGCAAACCTCTGCGACCGACGCCGATATTTGAAAGCGCAGTTGTAACGTTAAAGTCGCTAGAAAGTATATCTTTATTGCGCGAGATAGTTGAGTTATATCGATTCAAAGTTCAACAACATCGCAGCTTTGAAAGCTTGTCTGCGAGTATATTCATTGTGGTTTTGTTATTTTTAACCGCAACGTAAAACGAGGGTATTACAGTAATTTGTAATCTTTAGCGTGTAATTTTGATATAAGAAAACGAATTCGGCCAACTTGAAAATAACTTAGATAACTGAGCGTAGTTTTGAGAGAATTCGCTTACAACTCGCCATAAGTTTACTTAATTGGTGAAATGTAAAGACAAACGTTCGCTAGGCGAACCAAGTCGAAACCCGCATCGCATCGCGTTTCACCAAAAGGGCTATGAATATACGACCCGCATCACTCGGATAGAGTATGTGTCTTATTTAATACTAGCGTATGGCACGTTGCCATTTGATCAATATGCAGGCGAGCGGAGTGTGAAATTCGTTTTGAACGCGAAACTGCTCGATGTTATTATATAGACATTTATGGTTTTATACGGTGAACAAAATAGAACAGCTGATTGTAACGAGCTTACTCGACATAAAATCATATTAAAATTATGTCTGTTATTTCGATATAAATTTCATTGACTTTACGTATATTCTTGTAGTTGGTATGTTGCTTATTGCCATATACGACGGATGCAATATCAGTTAATTAATCTTCGCTTTGGGTATAAAAATTACATTTAAAAATGCCAAACGGTTATTGACTTTTTGACGTTTTGATTAATCGCTACAGACTTGGGAATTTATTCATTTGAATCAATATATCGGACAAGGTTACATTGTAGTAGTCTTTAGTTCATATGACTTGTACCTACATAAGTCGACATTTAACCCGATACTAATTTGTTTTTTGATTTTTTTTCTCGGTTCCAGGTACTCAACGTACTGTTCACGTCTTACATAACTCGGAGCAGCCGGCGTCGGTTTTTTCAATTCTAGATACCGGAACGAAAACCATTCCGGTGGTGGCCGATACGTTGTTTGATTTTTTAATCGTTAAATTGAATAATTTGTTGATTAAAAGACAGAGAATTGAAACCCGAGGACCGAGATATGAATTGTGCGATTTTTGTATCAAAATTGGCAGCGTTACGATGGGGCAGAATTTCAAAGGAGTGTTGCTAGAGGTAAGTAAAAAAAATTTACAAGAAGATAAAAGATGTTGATGCAGAAAAATTCCAATGTGATTTTATTTCTAGGTTGAATATAAACCGAGTGTAATTCCTGGAAGTTGTTGGGATTTTATGAAAGAATTTATTCAAGGATTTTTGGGCAATACAGCTTTAAATAATGTTCCGCAATATCTTCAGGTAATAATTTTTTATTTGCTAGTAGATATTACCAAATCGGAGTGTACGAAAGAAAGAGATCAAAAATACAAAGAGCATTGGCCCTTTTTCAGCTGCAATTGATATTTTGAAATGTCGGCCTATTTAGATAGTGATAACTTTATGATACCCCGCCCAAATTCTTTCAATGTGTAATGAGTTAATGACCCTAAAAATTTATCAAGTTGAGATGATTTTTATGGAAGTTCAAAAAATTGAAATTGAATTTTTTCAATTTTTTAAAGAATTTGAATTTTCAACTTTCAAGCTTCATTATAACTAATCCAGTTTTCTAGCCAAGTACAACGATAACAAACATTTTTAAATTATGATTTTAAATTAGTTGTGATTTAAATTCAAACAATTTTTTTAAATAAAAAACTGAAGTTAATTTATTTTGGAATGTTTTTTTTTGTTCTTAAAAAAACGTAACTTGAGAAAAATTTTAAAAATTAATTTTTCTGTTTAACATTTTTCTATCATTTTGATTTTAAAAAAATGATATTCCATTCAAAATGAAGTTCTATATTCGAAACCTAAAAAAAACAACATTTTTTCTTAGACTTCACTCGAAGCGTGGGCTACTATTCAAAAAAACATCCACACAAAATAAATATTTTTATAAAATTGAACCCTTTGAAAAAAATTCAAAATTTTTAATATTTGAGAAAATGAACAATTTTGAAAAAATCAAATATTTTAAGAAATCAAAATTCTAAAAACATTCGAAATTTTAAGAAAATGAAATTTTTAGAAAATTAAAGTTTTTAAATGAAATTAAAAACTTTGAAAATTGAAAATTTTTATTAAATCTAAAATTTTGTGGGGATTCGACATTTTTTCGAACTGTATGCAGAAAAGCATTAGCTAGGTACTAAATTGATTATTTAAAAAATTTTTTTTTAATTTTAAATTATTTTTAAAAATTTTTAAAAATTGAATTTTTTGAGATGATAGGTAATTAGCAATTTTGAAAAAATATCAAATTTTGTTTTAATAAAATTAAAGTTATTATAACAGTTAGATAATTTTTAAAAAAAATAAAAAATATATGATGACTGATAAAATCCGAAATTCTGAGAAAATTGAACATTTTTCAAGCGCCTATGCCTATACATATTATTTACCAATTTCAGAAAATGAAGAATTAAAAAAATTAGTTAACTACAGAAATAAAGTTTTTAAAAAATACTTAATTGAAAGCTTTAAATTTTAAAATAGAAAAAAAGATGAGTAAATCAACGATTCTAAAAAAAATGAAAAAATTGCAAAAATTAACAATTTAAAAATTATTTAAATGTTTTGATTTGAAAAATAATAAGAAAATTAAGGGTGTACTTTAGTAGGTAATTTAAGTAGGCAAAAAACATGAAATCCTATCGAAGAGATTACAAGCGAACAAATGCTGGAATCTTTTTCATTTTTGGATATATTGTTTAGAAAGGTTAGATCTAGGTTTCTACGATTTTTTTTTTTTTAATTTTCGTTTATGTATCATTTTTTTATCGATTTAAATGTGGATAATTTGAGCTATTTTTACTTGAACTTCGTACGCCATCATACGCTTGGAGAATGAAGATTTTTAAAAACATCACAAATTTTGAAACATTGAAAAATTTTAACGAAATTGAAAAAATAAAATATCTCGAAATTTTAAACAAAATTCTGAGTTGATTTTTCACTTTCATTTCCCGTTCGTCCCAAAATTCGGAAAAATCGTATTTCATGTCTAATGAAAATGAGTACTCGCTTCATGGAATTAGTCAACTTTTCAAAATTTCATCTCTTCTCACTACCTTCCCATTCGGAGATAATTTTTTATCCAAAGACCACGCAGTATTCCATTATTTAAATCTCATTTATACCTATTGAAATGTATGTCAGTGAGTGCTCATTTTCAAATTTTCTGATCTCTGTAGCACTCTTCATCCTCGCACCATCACATCACATCGTATCATGCTAATTTACACTTTATTTGTACATTTTCACCCACAGAATCGAATGGATCAAGTTTATCAACCGATTGATACGATACAGCAATACCTAGAGCATTTCAATATGTTTAGAAAAACTACTGGAATTCTACAATACACTTGAATGCGCACTGCACGTAGCCTATTCCATTTGCCTCGTCGCTTGTACATATATTTTTCCACCTACTTGGCGTTATTTGAAAAAGAGTGTTACGGTATAAGTGGTATATTTGAAGAAAAATACAATTGTAATAAAACCGTACAATATATTGCAATATCATTTTAAACATTCCTTTGACGAAAAATCTATCGTCGAAATTTTCGAGGAAAAAAAAAGAAAATGGAATGTTTTAGAGATCTCGTTATTACAGTAATATAACTGAAAAATTAATTATTAACGAAGTTTTTAAACTTTCTAGGTTAAAATTTAATTTAATTGTTCAGAGGTGTTTATTTTTATTACGTTTTATAACTATTTATTCATGTAGGCGTAGGTATATTATAATAAGCTGAAATTTATATGAAAAAATACTACAAAATAATGCTACATTTTCCATGTTATTAGTTTGCATCCTATAGAAGCAATTTTATCGATATGTGAAATATTACGAATTAAATAGTTTCATTTATACTTCCCAAAATCGAATTCTTTCTTTCAACAATGATTAAAAAAAACACCTCCAAACACATTCACAAGGGCGCGTATTACAAAAATAAATTAACTAAACACAATTCCTCACACGCCATGTTTTATTCGCGTAGAAAAATACAAGCACCTAAAGCAACGTACATTTTATTTTTCTCGCGTAATTATTTAAAATATTGGAAAACAAATTAGATAAGAAAAAAAATAGTTAATTTAAGCTGTTAACAAAAACTACACGACGTATCGTTTAAATTACAATAATTACTACATATGGCAAGAAAAAAATCACTTATCGACTACAAGCGTGTTACTGTATATAAATTCTTTAAAAATTACACTTAGCCGCTATGGTTAGAAAAAAATATAGAAACAAAATAAATGCAAGAACGAAGTTGTAGTTGTGATGTTGAATAAAATAAAAATCAGTGTAAGAAAAAAAGTACAAAAAACAAAAAGGTAACGAAAAAAATTCGGAGAATAGAAAAAATTACGTATTAGTGGCCATCAGCGTTTCAAAATCGTAAAAGCGAAATGAAAAAAAATCCATATAAAAAATAAATATACAACCGTTTTGCTTTTACATCGCATAAAAGTCTATCTATTATATAAATCTTATAATGCGATACGTAATCAAATCGTTATCCCGTTATAATGCCTCGACAAGTAAAACAGCAACAGCGAAATGTTGTGGGGTATACGCAAAAGCTAAGTAAATAAGAGAAAGTTAAGCATAAAATACTGGCATTGACTAGTTCAACACATCATTTGGATTGAAATCGTTGAGTATTTTGGTATTTAAATCAGTGTGCGTTTTGAAAAGCTGCCTGAAGATCATTCCAACTCATGTAACATTTCAAATGTGCGAAGATGGTAAAATTAACTTAGATATAAACAACATTCTAGTCTAAAATTCATATAAAAAATAAGTATTTCAAAGAGTCGTAACAAGTGAAATTCGACAAATTAACTGGAAGACCTACAAATACACCTTTTTGTGCGGGTTTGTATCGATGAAAATTTTTCTGCTTTTAAATTCTCTGAATCGAGCTTAGAAAAGATGTAAGCTACATTAACATTATCGATAGACGGAAAATGTTTAAAAAATTTCTCGTAACAACGAAATAACATTTAGGTATTTTTTTTAAGTTGGTGAAATTCTCAATAAAATGATCTAATAAATGCATACTTCTTAACAATTAATTCGTTGAATATATCACATGATAATAAAATGGGGGAAAAGGGCGTAATAAAATATAAATCGTCTCCAGCGAATGAAAAATTAAGAGAAAAATTTTACACGTTACACCATCACAGATTATAAAAACAAGACATTACCAACGTCTTTATCATTGTGAAGGAAATATCGACAATCAACCTACATGTTAAGCGGTTTTTATACACAAAATTCAGTCAAATTCGGCAGTACGATAACATTTTACCAATTAAGCAGGCGAAGTTCTATGAAGAAATATATAAAAATTCAAATAAAAGCCAATACGTACATCTTAAGCAAGCATCGATTACTCTATCAATCAGATATAAATAATGAAACATAAAAATTTGTTCTACAAACGCGAAAAAAAAAGGAGAGAATAAAAATGGTAAAATAATACGACATGCAGTTTTCGTTTGTACATTAATTAATAGAACGTATTGCTTTAATCTAACCACGAAACGAATAAAAATGCACAATCATTTGTTTCACCTCGTAAGACTTGCGTAAACTTCGCCTTCAACTTTGGAAGATAAATAGGAATTTACAAAACGGATTACAAGCAGCGTTCGCGTTAGATCCGCCGACGAATATACAACGTAAATACTGAGAATTTATTTAAAGCCATTCCGGCTGACGATGACCTCATGTCTGCAATGCCATTGTAATTTCTTTATGAATTCCAACTAATTCTTGAATACGAGCTGCCAACTGAGCGTTTAACGTGTCAATCACTCTCCTTTGTGTTTCTTGAGCTGCCATCGCGGTTTCCAATTGCGTTTGTGCCAAACTGATACCGGCTTGTAATTCGGCGTTTTCTTGCATCAAGATCTATAAAATCGAGTTGTATCAGCTGTTTTATAATTATACTGAAATATGTAATATTTCGGCGAAAGAATTACTTTGCAACGTTCTTCGTGCGGAGTTTTCGGGCCAGTTAATCTTTTAATATCTTCGTCTTTTGTTTTCAATTCGATTTCCAAAGTTTCAACTCTTAATCGTAACATGGCCAATTCTTTTCGCAGTTCTACTGCTCCTTCGGTACCACCTTGGCAAAAAAAAACACGTTAAATGGATTTACGTTACAAAATAAAAAGGTGTACGTAATTAAGGTTACCTTTGGTGGCTTCTAATTCGATGTACTTATTTTTTAACCGTTGGTTTTCTTCTTTATACGATTGCAATTGACGTTTCCATTCGTCGACATTTGCGGTACTTTCTTGTAAAGCGCTCGTTAGCCTGAGATTATTATTTTTCAACGTTTGAAGCTCAATTTCCCATTTTTTTGCATTAGCAGAACTAAACGAATAAAACGAAAAAATACGTGTTCAGAAAAGAAATGTAAGTAAAACTAATTTCGGTAATATTGCGTACCTATGAGCTAGTGCCAATTTCAAACGATCATTTTCGTATTTCAGTTGAGAATCAGTATTTGCGATAGTGGTAACTAAAGTATTCGCATTTTGGTTTTGCGCTGGAGACTGAGATTGTTTATGTTCGTTTGTGGCGTGATGTTTGGGGCTTTCAACCTGATCAATACATAATTATTTTTTTTAAATTGCGCATTGAAGATATCGAATGAGTAAAAATCCTGGTGACCCACCTGAGTAGCAGAAAGGGAGGTATTTCTTTGATGTGGAATTTTACCCCCATCTGTAGAATCTTCTGGAATAGTAGCGCTCGGCGGAGTGGTACCTGGAGTGGTCGGTTGCATATTTGGAGGATCTATAAGCCCGGGATCGGAAAACGTTACGGATCGAGAGGTAACCGGGCTAGCGTTGGCATTATTTACTGCACCCCCAGAACCTGTACCAGTTCCATTGCTGGTAGCAGCATTAGCGGCAATACGAGTGGCTTCTTTTACTTCTTGAAATTTTTCGATAAACTGAGGATAAAACTAAATCAGTATCGAATTTGTTAATAATCTCAATACACAGCTAGCAATTTACCTTATTCAGTTCAAATTCCGAATTGAATCCTAATCCGTAAATTGTATTAGCTCTAAGATCAGACCATTGACCAAATTTTTGAGATGTTTTTGTAAATGTCATATTTGGTGTAACGGTACTGTTTATAATGGCCTGAAATCGAGTAATTTGATTAGAAACAGGGTGAGATATGTTGGCATGTGTTAGCAAAACACCAGTTTCTCACCTTGGTTCCTTCTACACTGATGATACGATACAAACTACGGGTCGAATCGTAGAAAAATGATACATTTATCGAAGCTGTAGACGCCGGTAACCACGATCTTTTAGTTTTCGGATCGATATGAAAAACATGGGCTTTACAGGTAAATATAGGCTGCTCCCTGAAACAGAAATATTACTCGAGTGAGTGGTGTGACAAGTGAAACACAGTGTGTTTTGATGGGTGTTATGACATATTTCAAATAAATTTTAACATAACGGTATAATAATCAATGGAATTTCTTACCCAACAGCTTCTTTCCCAGAAGTCATTTTCGTAAAATAAACAAATTATTACTAAATTAAGTAAATTTCCAATAAGTGGGTGAACAAGTTTTATAAATGCAACAATAATGAGTTTATGTATATATATCTTTAAATTTAACACAAAACAGCCATTTAAAATAATTACGAATTAATATGATATCAAATCATCTAAAAATTATTTAGCTAACCCCAGCAATCCATTGAACGTTCGTGTTTTGACGTTAACGGACACAGCGCCGGGCCCAAATTTCGTGGTTTTTAAAAGTACGCTAAACTGGCAAGAGTTGCGCACCCAACAAATTTTCCGTAAATTACGTTAAATTCTAAATTACTCGAAAATCAAAGTAGTCTAACTCAATTTGAATTAAGAAATGTGCATAATCGTTCACTTTTCATGGAAGATAAGAATGATTCACAATTTTCTCGTTCGAAGTTCAAATGAAAATCTTCAACTGTTGTGAAATCAGCACGACCGAGTTGTAAAATTACGTTATTTCTATATTTCGTTGTAAATTTCAATAAAAAAGTATGTAATTACCGTGTAATTACGTAAATATTACCGAATATTTTCAATCACAGTCAAAACACAGTGAAAAAGATTCGTTCAAAAATGAATGAACTTGTGGTCAAAAATCGTGTCTACGTTTCCCACTTTGGTGGTCGATTTTTACCTTTTATGAGGAACTCGCGTACGCGTATACGTGTACGCGCGCATGGGGGGGTAGTTTTCACTAGTTTAGTGACATGTATACCGTTTCAATTGCGGTTACGGCAAGCTGCTCGGTGGCTACTGGATCAGCGTGCTGGCTTCTGGAGCGGAAATGCTCGGGTTCGATTCCTAATCCAGGCATGATTTTTTTGAAATTTTTTTTCGTCTTAGAATTTTTTTAACATTGTGTTTTTCAAT
>FIZU01041980.1:0-17523 GCA_900064475.1 Pseudococcus longispinus | reverse complement strand
AAAAGTCCAAATAGGTACTCACCTAAAACAAAGAAACAAAATAGATTGTCAATTAATTTACATACTTATCTATTATTTATTACGTCATACACGTATGTAGATTTATGCTGAATGTTATAAGCCTAAGTAATTTTGCCAATAGATTATAAGCGGGAAGGGGGCTTTTGCTAAAATTTAGGAATGCGTCAGCCATTTTCGACAGCTCAGTGCTAATCATTATTAAATATTTTCCAATTAATTAAAAATGTTCGTATCGTTTCATTGTAATTTTCTGCCCAAATTTTATTAAATATAACCCACCTATACAATGTATTTTTCATTCCTCCTCACATCTGCTGCATATTCTCAACCAATTACATAAGAATCGAACTCTCACTCGAAAAAAAATCTCATCTCCGTATACTCGCTAATCGGGCGTTAAAAATCAATCTTCGCAACGACTTACACTTGCCTCAAGCTTCGAATCGAAGCTCAGATTTACATATCTAATTCAACGACAACCACTTCTCATCGTCATTTTAATTGAAATTTCCAAACAATACGAATACCAAGGAGCGTATAGCTCGAATAACCAGAACTCGAACCTAATCTCGAACTCATACAATCCGCAATCCAAAACGCCGATAATTATTACCGGTCTTCGGTTGTTGTACCATTTCGCAATACACTCGTACCTATCTCTATTCCACACTACAGCAAGAATCTTCATCTTCGTGCCAGTCTGAGGGCTCTTCACACCTTCACAATCGATCGATATCTCACGTTTGAATATTTCGCATCTCATTAACGATGAAATTTCGCCTGCGATCGTCGTCGAGGCGTATTTAAATTAACAACTATCCACCAAATGTTCATCGTACTCTTCTTATACTTAAAAACTTGTTGTGCGTACGTATATATCTGCGCCTAGATACTCGAGTCTCGAATACGGTTAAACTTTCTATGTACATTTTAAATACAACTAACCGTATTTACAGGTAGTACATGCAAGATGGGGAGTACTGGGGGGGGGGCTAGTAAACAAACAAAAATCAACATCGGGCGACGAGATTTGTATATACAGTACATTTGTGTATGTTATGTGCGCCTGTTTCTTTCTCCGTCGCACTCGAGTCGACATAGTACCACGGTACATACGAGAACAGTAGTTTAAAGTAAACACATCTCGACAATAACGAATTCTCGAAACAAGATACCATCTTGACAATAATTGTAAATGCTAATAAATGTACAAGGTTTTTCGCCTCCTGCACCCTTCTTCTATTCTTAACGATTGCTCTATCGTTGCTGGAAGAAAATGTCGTTTACATAAGCCATATTCTACCCAGCATGTAATATTGACATCAGTGTACTATATAAAAACGTTCGATTGATTTTTTCATTCCAAGTTTGCCGTCGGCCGAAAAATAAAAAAGAACACGTAACGATATCGAGTACCGAAGAAAAAAAAACACCCGAAAAAATTCTCCTCGCGTTTCACGACTACACCAATCGATTAATAAAGTTACATCGTATAAGACAAGGAGGGCAGCCAATATCGAGACGATGAGAAATATAATAAATTTAAGCACAGCGAAGAAAAAAAAACTCTGCTGCGACGACAATATAATACACACATACGACGAATTTACGACTTACTGTAAAACGAGAGTCGAACGAACATAACCCAGTCGTATATTTATACATATATGCTCACTAAATCAAAAGAAACACACCCTATATCGGCTACGTCAAAGGAATTTCACCCTTTGCCCCAACCCCGTGGTGGAGTTAAATTTAAAAAGACTTTCTTTTAAATTTTTCTTCAATTTGCTGTGTAGTCGAGCAAGGTCGACGTTTACGAGACTTCATCGTTTTCTTCGTTTAACAAGTTCTCTACTGAAAAAAGACTTGGGGAAAAAAATGAGCCAGAAGCGGTATTAAGGAAGGAAAAAAGCGAGCCGAAGTTGCACACGTTTCCTCCTCCCCCCTTTTCTGGTGTCTGAGTAACTGAGCGAAGGTACTGTATAGGAGAAGGTATTGCAATAACCGCGTCAATTTGAGATATAAAAAGAGTCGAGTTTTTTTCTCCGGTTGTCGTGTCTTTGAACATTAAACTGCTTATTCGGGTCTTTAAATAGTGCCGAGATGAGAGAAGATATCTCGATGAAGGTATGAGGAAGGATCGAGGGCAAGAGGAGATGCTCCCTTCAAACAATAAAAAGCTGATAGTAAAGTTTCAGCAAAAATACGCCATACGCCCTTTTCTTCCTTTTACATAATAATTCGGATTATCGTTTTCGGTGTAATACGAACCAACGAACGAATCGTTTCCGAGCTCTATCGAAATAGCTTACCGTTGTAAAATTTTCGCGTGTACGCTATTAAAATTCGTATATACGTGTGCGAGAGCAAGAGCAACAGAGAGTACCACACAGCTAGGCAGGCCCAACTTGCCAACGTAGCGAATTTAATTAAAATAATATTTCAAATACTCGCTAGCGATATATTTCGGTTCAAAAGAGGTCTCGTTGTTCCCTGCTCCTTCCTCAACCCCTCTAAAAAATTTGTTACCATTGCTAAAAACCTCCATCTCCATCTCCGCTCCACTTGGATAAATGTTCTCGCCGATGTAATTCGCACGCAGCAAGGTCGACTCACGGTGCGAAGACGAGGAGTTAGATTTTACACGATTTTCTGCTCGCACTTTTTATATGTAGGAGAGAGTGAAACTCGGGCACGATTTTCGACGAGCTTTTCGAATTTACGCGCGAAATGTCGCCCGGCCTAAGAAAATACACATTGTTTTTCTTAGCGCGCCTTGAAAAAACGATTAAGGCCGATTTTACGACAACCGCGACCCCTTTGTTCGTTTCGTAAAGACCCCCTCGCCACCAAGAGGTTTTCTATTCGCGAGTTCTTTCGCTGCGTCGCCGTTTATTTTTACTAAGGTTTTCCCTGCAACGTTTTGTATTTGCTGGCCTACGAGTAAAAACAACAACCGAGTAAGCTGGGTTCCGATGGTTGGAAAGTTGCGAGAGGGGTTCCCCGCGTTGGAAATAAGAATTACCATTGTAGATTTGCTAATTTCGAATCAACAAACAGTCGTGTAAGTCGGTTTAGGGTACGAATTTTTCCTTTTTTTGGTAGAATATAAGATCTTTTTTGGGTATGGGATTTATTTCGCCAGAGTTTTGAATAAATAGATCGAATGGAGTGTTCGAATAGCATTTTTTAGTTATTCAATTCTTTTGAAACCCATAGAAAAAAATTAACAAACGAAATTTTGATTTCATACTTCTGAATTGAACAAGCCAACATACTCACAGAATTGAAATAAAATTCGATATTGAACTAAAAAAAAAATTATTCTGTAAAAAAGTGAAATTGGAGAATTTTTAAAATTCATTCCATTTCAATTCCAAATTCCAAAATGAACCTCCAAAATGAAAGAAAAAGAACGACCTCTTTTTTTCAAAGAGAAGTTATAAAGTTTTTATAAGCTTTGTCCAATTGTTAACCAAAATTAAAAATTGAATTTTAAAAGTTAACATCAAAAACTCAGGGAAATGGTCAAAAATGTTAAAATCGTCAAGATATGTACCACCAAAAATCAGTAAAAATATTGTAAAAAAGGTCCAAAAATTCTTGAAATTATTAGATATAAAAATTGTAACTGACCAAAAATCATGAAAACTGTCAAAATTCTCGTAAAAATTGTTAAAAATGAACAAAATGTTCACAAAAATTAATAAAAATATTGTAAAATGAGTAAATAAATCATCAAATCTGTCAGAAATCTCGTAAAAACAAAATATTGTTACAGAACTTTCATCACTTTTTCTCAAATTTTCATGATTTTTTTACAATTTTTGCGTTATTTTTTTACTCGTTTTTTAAAAAATGTATGAATATTGTAACCTTTTTGTTGAATTTGAACTAAATATTTTCATAAATTTTTCAACGATTTTTGAGAATATTTTCATAATTTATACGAGAAAAGCGGTTCAAACATTGTGAAAATATTTTCATAATCACTCAAAATATGATGAAATCGGTCAAAAAATAATGAAGTGTTGAAAATTCGTGGAAATAGTCCAACATTTCATAAAAGTCAGCGCAAATATTGTAAAGTGTAAAAAAAATTTAAAAATTGTTGAAAAAGTGGTAAAAAATATTTAAATTGTCATAAAGATTGATGCAATTATCGTAGAAATGGCCACAATATTGAAAATCTCGTGAACATTTCAAAAATTATTTAGAATGTTGAAAAAATTATCAAAAAACATAAAAATGGTCGAAAATTTCATAAATTAGGAAAACGGTCAAAAATCTTGTAAAAGTTGGTAACATTTTCATTAAAATCATTAGAAATATGAAAAATATGATAAAAAAACATGAAAGTCTTGGAAAATCTCGTAAAAACTGTTGGAATATTCACATTTCCCAACGTTTTCTTGTTTTTTTTTTCAATAATTTTTGTGTTACTTATTTTCACAGCTTTTTATGAAGTTTTGTGAATATTGCAACGTTTTATGACATTTCAAGCACTTTTATAACGTTTTTCCACAATTTTTTTTTGCCTGTTAAACGTAGTTTTTACTGATACATTTCATCTTCGGCTATCTATAACTTTCAAAATGGTAAAAATCCATCATTTCTCAACAAATTCAACTTTTCTCCAGACACAAATTCCCATAAAATTATAAATGGAAACCACCTCCTCATAATTTAAAAACCTCTCGCCACCACTTCCCGTCCTTCCGCCTTTTCCAAGACTTCAACAAAACTTTCAAAGAGGATAACCTCTGCTGAAAAAAACTTCATTTCGTGGAAACGCCAACGCCGTTTCCGAATGGGTAGTTTTGGATGCGGTCGCGGATACTAAAAGGTCGCCGACCATTCTTTGCGGCTAATGGTAAGTTAGCCAAAGCACGACGACCAGGCACATGCCGCGGTGGCCAGCCGACGCGAGAAAATGGTCGACTTCGGAGGCGCAATATTAGCTCGCAAATAAGAAGGCCTGGAATAACGCGGCGTAAAATTACAGGCCCGGCTGTGTATAAGTTTTAGCCAACTCAGCGCAAAATTAATCCTTATTATTCATTTAACCCGGAAACACGGACTGCGTGTAGAACGCTACAAGGCTTTCAAGGAGGAGGCCGGTGTGGGGGGAGAGGGCGGAGGACACCGTTACAAATTAGCATCGGCGAAGAAGATATTCCAGGCGGAATCATTGTGTAATTCTAAGTACTATTTTCGCAAAACTAAACCGAAATAGAATTAGTCGTTTTAACATTGTAATTCAGAAAATAGACCGAGGGATTGAGGGACCTCGCAGGGGGTTGGGGAGGTAACAAAGCGTATTAGGTAGGCTATGTCGGGACTCGGGGTAGTAGAAGGCGTATAGTGCGTACTTTTTAAAAGTAATTATATGACGCGGAAGCTGAGAGAGAAAAGTTTTGCACAACTGGAAGCAACGACGTAGTCGTAGGGGTATAAAATCTAGCACGTTAGGTCGACTGTGCATAATACTCTTGGTATTCGATGGTACATAGGCGGTGGAGGAGTTCTAGACGCCGTCGAGCTGTTAGAATATTGCCCACATGCGATCGTTTTCAAAGTGCTAGTGCTGCTGTTACCATAAAGTCTATGCTGACTTGTATATATTGCAATATCGTGTTCTATACTGCATAACGTCGTTATGCGTGGTTCTGGTGTAATGGCCATATCACCGATGGATACAGTAAAGAGACCTTTTGTACACTAGCATCGAATTAACTGCATACTTGCGAGAAAAGTTTGGTAGGATGATCGACGATAAATTGTGGAACTCGATGGACAACGTTTATAAATACATAAAATGCACGAAGTAACGCTTTAATTACACGAGCACGTCGTCTAGATAAATTATTGTCACCATACAATATACAAAGTCTATGGATACCATTGCTGGTATGGCTGCAACCACCACAACCACCGAAACGAACCGTTTATTAAAAATCATCGGAATGATCGCTGCGAGTTGTACTGAGAGAACCGAGTCATCTATCAAAGTCGTCGACAGCAGAAGCGCCTTTTCAAAATGGTCATTGTGTATGGTAAAGGCATTCGAAACACATATCGTTGTCTTATAAGTCATGCAATGATAAACGTGTAATAAGTATTAAACCCTTTTCTTGCTCTTGGCAGATGTCTTAGTTGAGGGATGTCGCTTCACTACTCGTCTCCTAATCGTAATAATAGTTATAATGACAATAATAATGGTAACGCGGAAAATGCTATTATTCATAACGCGTCTAACCGCAGCATCCTATTTCTATGTACCTTGCGACTCGCGAGTTTCTCTAATCCAATACAGAAAGCTCGACGAATCATTAGTTATGCTCGCACAGAAACAAGTCTCCGTCTTCAGATACATTTGTCCTCGGTAGTATCATTCGTCGTTGCTAGCTGCGTTACATACGCAATCCATTCAACGTAGCGGTCTGTCTTGTCTTGGTACAACAATAACAACAACTAGCACGAAGACAAAAAAACAACATTTGTATGCTTTCCGTATCAACTGTAATTTCGTCCAAGATGATGGCTATTTGAAATGCATAGGTACCCTTTGAATAGAACCGACCACTGGGATGCTTGGAATACTTGAACGGTTTACCTATCACACAGTTCAATAGCATTAGGGGAACTTGGGGAATACGCAAGAGGTGGTGTTTTTATGAAAATTCGAGGTTGTGATTGGCGATGATCTGTTTACATCGCCTATTTCTCATAAAAAGATTACACGATCAAACAAAATTGGGAATATGAGATTTTTTCAGCATAGGATATGCTCAAATTTTGAAACGACTAAATTTTTTCAAGTTCATAAGTCAACTGACCACTTGACAAAAATTTTAAAATCGAAAAAAGTCAGAATTTCTGAAATTTTTTGTCCAAAATAATCGTTTGAAGTCTGAAAAGTTTTTCAAGTCCAGAAAGTTTAAAATGGCCAGACAAAATGTCTGAAAATCAGCGTCATCTCTAAAATTTTCCAAGTCCATTAAGTCAGTGGAAATCTGAAAAATTTTCCAAGTCCAAAAAAGTCTGACATAATGTCCAGAAGTGAAGTCTGACAAAAATGTCTAAAAGTCAGCATGACGAAATTTTGTCAGTTTTTCCGCGAGATTACCCATAGCAAAAGCATATCATAATTATGCTAAAAATTATAATTTTTGAACTTAAAAATTTTCAATTTTATGAATTTGAAAAATTTCAAGAAATTTTAAATCAGACATTTTGTCAGCCAGATTTTTACCGACGGTTAACTTTTAGACATTTTGTCGGAATTTTTTGAATTTGGAAAATTTTTCAGATTTCTACGGACTTTTTGTGCTTGAAATTTATTTTTGAAAATTTTTCAAAAAACTTTTGGATACGATATTTTGTTGAGCTTGGAATTGGATTTCGAAAATTTTTCAAAATATTGTTAAAATAACTTTTAGATATTTTGTCTGAGTACTTTTTTGAAACTTGGAAAATTTTTCAAAATTCAAATGACTTTTTAGACTTTTGGGGACTTTTTATTAGACTTTTGAAAACTTATGAATTTTAAAAACACATATACATGTGCCAATACGTCCGCTTGTTTTTAACGATTTTTAAAAAAAATTGAACAATTTTTATGGCATTTTTAATCGATGTTTAGTACAGTTGAAGCAATTTTCACGTTATTTTCCATCATTTTTATGAAAATTCAACACTTTTCTTCCCTTTCAATAAATTTTTACAACGTTTGGAGCCATTTTCAAAGTGTTTTAAAATTTTTTAAACATATTTCATCAATTATTGTATCATTTTCAATAATTTTCATGATATTTCTGAAAAATTTCATAATAACATTTTACTTTCAAGAGGAAAACAGTTTTCTTGCATTTTCAATTACTTATTTGCATTTTTTGTTAACTTTGATATAATTTTCTCACAAATTCAATGGAAATTTAGTTTTTTGTAAATTTAAACCATTTTTATGAAAATCATTTGCAAAAAATATTGCAAAATTCAAAAATTTTTAGCAAATATTTCAACAAATTTTCACAAAAAGTAGTTTTTCCAACATTTGAAAATGTTTACTAAATTTTTAGTAATTTTTGAGTAAATTTCAACCATTTCT
Source organism: Pseudococcus longispinus (assembly GCA_900064475.1). Taxonomy (NCBI): domain Eukaryota; kingdom Metazoa; phylum Arthropoda; class Insecta; order Hemiptera; family Pseudococcidae; genus Pseudococcus; species Pseudococcus longispinus. Next base: position 9,389 of record FIZU01041980.1, on the reverse strand, counting down.
TGACAACTGAATAAAATTAGTTACATTTTAATCAGCTTTTACCATTTTTCACTCAATTTTAATTACTAGATAATTCGTCTAAATGTAAGATATTCTAACAAATTCTCTTGTACTGGAGTACTTCTGAATTATTGTACAATTTCCAAAACTTTATTTAAGTTTTTCAAAAAGATTATCACCATCTACGCTAAACATTCTCATTTTACAAACATCTGCTCTTTTAGCGAGAAAAAAAACACGGAAATCTTCTCCAGCATAAAAATCGTGAAAAAAGTAAACGAAACGAACCCTTTCTATATAATAAAAAAGACAAAAAGCCCAGTCATGACCGGCGATGTAATTTCATTAAAATATAAATAGGTAGAACACGTTGTTTGCGGGACGGCAGTAGAAATAAAAGCCATCAAGACGCGGGGAAAAAAACACACTTACACCAGAATCATCCTACTATACAAGATTTCCGCGAAGAAGTATAAAAAGAATGTAACAATTGCGTACTATTTTTGCTCGAGGTCAACTACACTGGAGGTGAAAATACTTTGGCAAACTACCCTTTATTTTCTCGCGAAAAACTTACGCCATTATAGCACCGACCGACATTTATCTTCGTCGTGAGGCCGTCTTGCCGCGTCGAGTTTACCTTTAATGAAAACGAAGTAGAGGGGAAAAAATACCCAAGGTGAGGGAGAACCTGGAAAGATTTTTTTCTCGAGTTTTTACGTCTGATGCAGGATTAATTGTTCTTTGATTTCGTTATTAAAAATTATTCTGGGTGATTATAACGTTTTAAAACGCCTCTGCGGAGCACGATGGAGACGAAGAGTTCTCTTTACTTTAGCTTATTTCGCTGGTAATCCTGCCACGATGCCGAGCTACGTATAAAACTTCAAATTACCGCGAATACGATTATTTAAGCTCGCCTGCTTCTAGCTGGCTTTGGGGCTAATACAACATTGAAACTTATTTCGGTGTTTCATGTCATGCCAATTATTCCGCTGTTACATGATTTAATCTATGAGCTCGTGTGTGTACGATGTGGAGCCAGGCCCGGTGACAATGAAATAATGCTCATGTCCTGTTTGCCTTTATCTCGCTTACTCGCTTTTCTAAAATTGTCGTCGTCGTCATTCTAATACGAGTATGTATTTTGAATTAACCCCAGCTACGTATAAGAGGTCGTCGCGTCGGATTTAGAGGTGTTGGATTAATTGAATAATAGTAACGAGTTATGTACAGTAGCTGTGTAAAGTAGCTCTTTCATTATCACGTATCTGCCTGGCCTTTTTTTCAAATCATCATTGCGTAGGTCTTTTTTTTCTCTGCTCTTTGTCGCGTTAATATAGGTTAGGTGGAAATCCTTCCTTATACAAGTATGGGTGGGGTAATGAATATATGACAATAAGGTAAACCCTACTCTGAGCTGTGGAGGGTTGTAACAATACACAGCCGTCATCTAATATTTGGTATGGTATCATTTTGTGTGTATACTACAACAAATCTGACATCTATATACTCGTTTCGACTATTTATAAGTATAAACGTGTCCTATTCACCCTCATCGTTGTATCATCGGCGTACCATATAACTGGTTTTGCATGTATTACATTATTTACCAGTATTCGGTAGCTCGGATGGATTTAATTGAAACAAAAAATAAAAAATAAAGGAACGGCACCGCATCGCATATCGTTTCGAATCTAGCGTGGTGCCTATTTGGTGATATCATTCGGATCGAATTACCATTTCAGGATACTCGTATGCTCAAAGTATGGCCAAATGAAACCGCAAATTTCGCAATTAATCTTCTCGGGTCTTTTTAGAAATCGTTAAAAATATCATTAAAATGTGCGATGACGATTCGTGGTTCGATTCGCACCAGATCAATGACCCTCTCGGTTGGTTATTTTCTCATTCTTTGAGCGGATAAATTATTATTTGTGTGGGATGTAATCGATATGTGCTGCTACGAGATTCTAATGTCGATTATGATAACCGAGACTGAATTCCGAATAAACGAGATAAAAACGGGGAAGTAAGGTCATCACACGTTGTATCAAGCTACGAATATTTTCTTTTTCATCTAACACCCACTCAACGTCGATTCAGGATGTTTGAGAGGAATTTTTTCCTATCTTTGCGATAAATGTTGACGTCAGGGTAGAAAATTCAACGATTTGTGATGTTGAATCGAAGCAAATTGATGGAAGTACAAACGAAATTTATAGTGGGCTGAAATGGTCAATTAAAATTGATTAGGTAATGATTGATGATTGGTAGGCAAATCAAAGATAATTATAGACGAATCAAAATTTGGTAGTAAAAATGGAGTGATTCTAAATCAAAAGTAATTCAACGATGAATCAAAATTTATTAATGGTTTAACAAAAGTGGTTTACAGTAAATCAAAAGTAGATACATATAATTGATGGAAGAACTGTCACTATCGATAATACGAGTACCTACATCAAAATTGATGAATACCTATCTAATAAATCAAAATTGATTGTTGTCAGTTATAAAAGTGGTTAATGCTAAATCAAAAGTAGATAACTGAGGGAGCAACAGGCATGATCGATGATAAATCAAAATCGATTAGTAAAAGATCAAAATCAGTTACAATACATCACAATTTATCAGCAATACCCAAGTCAAAAATCTTCATGGTGTCTAACAAAATTTTCTGAAGCAAATTTATGATTTCTCATGACTTTTTTTCAATGAAGTTTTTTAGTCTTTGACATATGTATACTTGTAAAAATGATTCTCATTTCCCTTCAAAAAATATCATTATTTTTATCATTTAAATAAATTAAAATAACTAGGTACCCATGTAATAGGATAAAAAATTAATCCCTCATGATACAAAATCCTGATAAAAAATTCAACGCGTCAGATTAATGTCTAAAAGTCAAATTTTGAAAACATCTAAATTTTTTTAAGCTCAAAAATTCAGCTGCTCACCTTATAAAATTTTTCGTAGCCAAAAAATTTAAGAATCTCTGAAATTTTCCAAGCCCAAAAAGTCAGGTTAATCCAGTCTGACATAATGTATGATAAAATATCTAAAAGTCAGCGTTGAATTTCGTCATCTTTTTCGCAAAATTGGTTATCGCAAAGCATATCTTACGTTCATATGATGAAAATATCCAAAAATTCATTAAAATCGTTGAAAATGATGTTACAATTGTTGACAATAGAAACAATGTAAAAATCATCAAAAGGTCATAAAAACCCTCGAAAATTTCGTTAAAATTTCTTAAACCTTCATAAAAATCAGTAAAAACATCGCTGAAGAGGTTAAAAAACCCATAAAAGTATCGAGAATTTTGTAAAAGTTGTGAAAATATTGCTAAAAATCGTTTAAAACTGTTGTAAAAGTGGTTAAGATGCCATGAAAAACGTTGAAATATTCGCAAATTGTCATGAAAATCAGTAAAAATGAAGCAAAAATGTTGAAAAATCATGAAAATGGTGAAAAATTTGTGAAAATTTTACCCGTTCTTACGTAATTTCCGAAAAATTTCATGATTTTTCGAACGTTTTCGCTAAATTTTTACCATTTTTTGTGCAAACTTAGACATTTTAAACAAAATTTTCAACAATTTTCATAATTTTTTCAACACTTTTTTCATATTTTAAACGGTTTTTTCGAAGAAATTTTCGTCGATTTACGGCAGATTTTCTGATTTATGATCAGGCGACCATTTCCACGATTGTTTCATCAACTCCTATCTTGGCAGATTTTCAATGATTTTCGTGATTCTTTTTTTTTTACCATTCTTGCATAAATTTAAAACTTTAATCTTTCATAAGATCCAATATTTTCTTGATTTTATAAGAAAAGAAATCAATATTTTCATAAGGGTTCCGATTAAATCTAGATGTATTATCATTACATACTTATCACTTGATCTCTCATTAAAATACTTTTTTTTTTTTCATCCTGGGGATGATTCTATCCCAAATAATCTCCCTCCCCCCTCCCTAATCGAAATTGGAAATGACATCAATATTTTTACGTTTAGATTTGATTAAAAAGTACTTTCTTCTCTACTTAGATCTACTTGAATTCATTTGGATCATCTACATATATACAGATTTATACAGAAAAAATTTGGCCCATTTAGACCCATTTAATTCTGAATAGATCTAATTACCTATACATACACTCGTATATTCAGACATACTTGAATAGATCAAAGTAGATTCGAATATCAAATTTGATCAAAAATTTTATTTTCTAATTTTCTTCAAATAAGTCTCTTTAATTTTTCAGAGAAAAAACACCCCACCTACCAAAATCTTTATACCCACCATTCCATTTCACAAAAACACTTTTCCCAAGCTCATACCGCTCGAATGACCTACATCGAGCTCGCAATTTTCATTTTTTTCACGTTCGTTTTGGTCACTTTACAGAGCCATCGATCATACCAGTTTAATTTAAAAAACGACCCGACGCGGCGCGAATTTCTCGAGCGTGAACGTTAAGCCTATTTCGATAAATCTCGAAGACAAATGCCCAGCCAAGGAAACTGATTCGAGAACATGACGATAGGACAATCGTGGTTTCGATAAACGCGCGCGGACCTGTATAATATATTTTCTACCCCCACCTCACCCCACCGCCTACCGGGCAAATACACGTGAAAATCCTTTTTTCAGCGCCGCGAAAATCCCAACATTATCAACTAAGGTCGGGCTCATGTTCGCACATCGAGGTAGCTACCAAAAACGCCATAAAATATAGCCGATAAAATATAGTCAGGTTTGAGCAGGGGGGCACCGGAGGGCTGGTTTCTTGCGCTATATTATATACCAGTAGCTTTTCGCAGATGATCCCGAAGAGAGGGGGATAGCTTAATACGAAGAATTTTCTCACCTATATCGCCGCAACTCTTATGAGAGCTTTACTTTCGATACTTCTTCGGGGCATAGAGTACAAGCGGTTAATCTCGAGCGAGCTTTACCTCTTCTTTTTTTACTTTCGCTCGTATACCAAACAGATAGGTAATTTACGTTAACAACTGCGTCGTCGTTGTAACTTGGGCAAAGAGCAACGAAAAAATAACACGAAAATATCCTACGAGTACTATGCCGAGCGAAATTTATATTTCGGCTATTTACTCGGACTTTGACAAATGCTAAGAGAGCGAGTTTCGCTACGACGATGGAAGAAAACGCATCAAAGGTAAAAAAAACCCTCGTCGTTGGACTCGTTCTCATGTTGCTGCGATGGTGGTACTTATATGAAAAATGGATCATACACGGTTTGTAGTAAACCATTAACCCAGAAATAATATCAATTTTGATATCAGACCGGATGTTTCTTTATGTTACTAGTTTAGGGTGCGTTTGCATGTCGTTACGTTATAAATAACCGGTCAATTGTATGTAAATGCTGTGTGCTGGCGAAACGAAATACTAATATAAAGAGGTACGAGACTTTGAATGTACACGCGGCAAGGGCGTAGATGCAAGGTTCCATATTGACTCGACTCTTCTGTATAATACCACCCGCCATTCGAGTACCCATTACACGAGGACCTTAATGAGAGAAGAACTGATACACCGAGTATACGTATCGTATGTACTAGTACTATGCGTGTAAGTTATTGATTTCCAAAGACCAAGGCTCGTACGAGGAAATTGCAGACTGCGTGCACTCGAAACTGTAGGTACCTATGCTTAGGCTGGCTATAAGCAACAGACGCTGTTGTAGTGGTCCCTCGGACCCCTTTTTCTTTATTTTACGAGTGATCTCGTCTAATGACATCCTGCTGCAGTCAATCGGTCCGAAGAGCTTCGTTTAATTAATATTGAGCATTCGAAGAGTCGACCGCAGAAATTACCGATGAGAAATTGGCGTCGAGATGTTTTTTTGTCATCGTTCAATTACTTTTGATTACATTCTGTCATTCGAGGTCGGGTTAATTTTTCCATTGATTTGATGCTAATGGCTTCTAATGTGAAGGAGTTCTTGGAATAAAGATAGTAGACACATTCATCGCATATTCTGGGAATGAAGTTATAAAACCGAAAATTTATTCAGGTTTCTCTTTTTTTTCAATTTTCGAAGAAATCAAAATATCTAAAATTCAGCGTAGGTAATATCTGAAATTTTCCAAACCCAAGAAATCTGCCCGACAAAATATCGGAAAATTTCCCTGATTTCTGAAATTGTCTCAATTCCAAAAGTCTAAATTGTTTGTCTGACGAAACGTCTATAAGTCAGTACTATCTCAGAAAATTGTCAAGTTCAAAGAGTCAATGGAAATCTGGAAATTTTTCCAATTCCAAAAAAGTCTGACAAGTCTAAAAGTCAATGAAAATCTGAAAGTTTTTTCAAGTCCAAAAAAGTCTGACACAAGTAATGTCCAAAAGTTGAGTCTGACAAAATGTCTAAAAGTCAGCGTGACGAAATTTCGTGACCAAACTTCGTCACGGATTTTCGTCACGGAATTTCATCACCGATTTTCGTGACGGAATCCGCGAGAGTACCCCCCCTAGCAAAAGCATATACTACGCTAAAAATGTCCAAAAGTCGTCGTCAAAGAATTTCGTTACGTTTTTCGCGGAATTTTCCCATAGTAAAAGCATATCCTATCCTAAAAGTTTTCCTATCTACAAATATATTATCTCTGGAATTACGACGTTCCGAAAAAATTATCTTCATTTGTTCCTAATTTCGTCCCTTCAAATCTTGTGGTCGGTAAACTAGTATACACTTGTGTGGTTTGGGTAACTGCTTCTCTGGTTTGAAGTTGATGCATACCTACAGGAACACCAGATACAAATTCCTGTATAGCTTTCTCAGGCAAACAGAAGAAGAAATCGAAGAACAATAAAATCAAAAATTTTGGACCAAAAATACGTCCCCTGATATCGTAATCATCTTCGAAATTAATAACGTCACTCTCCAATCATTAAATACAACATTCTCCACTTCACAAATTATAATCTTGTCTTATTCATAACACTTGAAATTCCAAAGGAGCAGTTTAAGACAATAATTATTCACAAAGGGACCTACTATCCTTCGAGAACTATTCAAGACTACACTCCTCTTTAGGCAATCCCGCCGCTTGTAAATTTAATACCCGCGTGGGCACAATTATTAAAATTTTTTGTACAATCGAAGAAACCACGTTACAGGGAGCTTTATTACAGACATAAATTACATCTCGCTTACACCCCCACCACCAAATATAACCTTGGTCACCGTAAATTAAACTCGGAACCCGGAAAATGGTAAGATTTCGAAATTAGTGCTCGACACAGCACGTAGACAATACCCACGTGCTTACGCCACCCAGGCAAAGAAAAAAAGTTCGCAGGAAACCCATCGCGGGATGATCTGGCAACGTCGCCCAATCCGAAAATTGAACCGCTACGTGCACCGCGACGGTATCGAGGGGCCGGGGAGCGTTGATTTCGATGTATAGCGCAGTATAGTATACTTTATAAGTATAAGAATAATGGCTGTGTTAGGAATGTAATTAATGAAACGGCGGTAGAACGTTGTTAAGGAGGGTTCGGGGTGCGGGGGAGGGCGACGAGCACGCCGAAGCACCGCCACCAAATGAAAGCTCGCTTAAAAACGACGCTGCTGCGCCTAGATAGGGTAAAATATACGCGGCCGGAGCCCTTCATTATATGAGAAAACTTGCAAACTTACTAATTTTATGCGAAGCCCGTAATAAAACTCGAGTACGTACGCACCGAGTGTCGAGCGCCAAAAATCTCTCCAAATTGTGCCACCGTTACCGCGCCACCCCCTACCCTTCGTCCGTCGCCTCCTCTCAGCATTTTTAATTGCGCGACGACGAAATTTTAATCAACTTCGACGCTCGTTTCACTCTACTCGGGCCATCCCCTCCCATTTTCACAGCTTCAACGTGGCGAGAAAAATTTACCGTATATTTTTATTACAATCGCGAAACGTCAACGACGATTACGAAAACACGTAAATTTACGCGCAGCTCGAGCCTTAGTCAGGCATCGAAATCGTTATTAGCAGTCCGAATGGAATTTAACACTTGTTTCCGGGCCACCTCCCCACACCGCACTCGACCCGAATTTGGAATTTCTTTCCACTACGACGCGACCGAAAAAGCGTTAAAATAAAATTTACGTCGTTTTTCCAACGAGAAACGATTTTTATGCCAAGCAAAACCTGCACAAATGCTCGGTACGTCGTCGCAGGTTGTGCACCGCGCCGTCTAAAGCACCTACGTTTCTTTTGAAGGATTCCTCGACGTCTTTTTAACCGCTATTAAATACACCGAAATTTTTATTTGATAGATTTTCGCGCTTGGTGGTCGCTCATGAAAACATTCCGCCTCAAAAAATATCCTCGTGGGGAAATTCTAAAGAATTTATCCTTTGACGCGACGTTGCCGAATTTAGTAATCCTTTTTCAAAACGCAAAATACTCGTATATCTGAGGTGAAAAAATTTAATCGATAATTTCACTTACATTTGGTACTTGAAAAAATTCATTCCTTGTAGAAAAACTGGGCAGTCCCGTTTTTGTACAATAATTTACTTGATAGCGACGTTGCCAAATTTAACGTGAACTAGATTGGATTAGAATCAACGGATTTGAACTAAACTTGAGAATTTTCCAGTAAATAAGCCCACAGAGGCAGTTGGCTCCACATTTTTTTCTGTGGAAGTTGACTTCCAGACATTGAGCTTTCTTTGAATAAATCGTTCGTGAACGAATCAATTTTTTGAATAAAGTTCACGGAACAAAGAAACTGATTCACCCTCAAATGATTAGTTGAAAAACTGCCTAAATTCGTTCGTGAAGAACGACCAAGTAGCTTTGTAGGCAATTCATTGGTTAAGGGTATCCTTTACCCAACACAAATATTTGAAAACAAATATGTAAATATATGTGGTTGAGGAATTCAGTTAAATTTGCGACCTTCCATTTTCAATAAACAATACTATGTCGTTCTTTAGCTAAAAATATTCAAAACTATTAAAATTTACCTAATCATGTTTTCAAACTAAAACTTTCTGAATAAATAAAATTTCAAATATTTTTGCTTCTATTTTTGTAGAATCAAAATTTATTTGATAATTCTATGCTCAAAAAACTGTGAATAAATTCATGAATCAAATGATTTGAAATTAATAAATCGAACGACATTGGCCCAATCTGAAGTTCAGAAATTATTGGCCATCATGGAAGATCATTTTTAATGTGAATTTTTTCCTTTTCGTATTCCGTAAATATTTCCATGAATACTTGATGAAACGTATCAAATTAAAGTTGAATCGATAGATAATGAATAGATGCAGAGCGGAAATTATGTTAAATCTCAATCCATGCAGTAAGTAAGAAAATATTGACTTTTAAATTTTCACGAAATTTCCAC
>FIZU01041972.1:0-10953 GCA_900064475.1 Pseudococcus longispinus | reverse complement strand
TGCGTCATCTTCAAAAATGCAAAAAACCGATTTTTTCGTCCATTTTTCCCCCTTAGATGAGTCATTTCCGATCGAAATTTTTTTTTCTTGAAATATATCATTAATCGCACCAAAATACACCATCAACCAGCATTTTCACCAAATTCGTTCGTTTTTTCCCTTTTTTCCAAAAATACCAAATGGCGCCACTTTGGGAACTCACAACCTCTTCAAGATGACCTAGGGGCCTGAAAATCATGTCTGGACTTGTTTCAAGTCGATATCTCTCATATACTGCAATTTCAGCAAAATCGAGCAACTTTGATTTTTTTGCTCATTTTCAAGAATTGAGTAGGTATTTTGGACTTCAAAAAATTTTTTTCAAAAAATAGGTTGAAAAAAATCAAAGTTGCTCAACTTTGCTGAAATTGCACAGAATTGAGAAAAAATTCGATACTTTCACTATCCGAGTTACCTATGCATAATCTTGAATGCTATAAAAATAATTTTAATATTTTTTAAACGTCTTTTTGAAGAAAAAAATTGACCAAAATACCAAAAATCTTAGATTCATTACCCCCGATCACATTTTTGAAAACCAATTTGTCATTATTAAAAAAAAAATTTCAGAACATCATTCATATCACTCATCACTGAAATATGAACGGGCTTCAGGAAATCAGGAATGCCCAATCAGTTCCGAAAATAACAACTTTTTTCTCTGTTCGTTCTTATCAAATTCTGAAAAGTTATATTTCTTCAAAATTTTTCGTATTTTTGATACTTTTGAAAATCTCTCTCAATTTTTCAAAAATTATACAAAATTATTAGTAAGCATAACCTAATATTCAAAAACAAACGAATTCCAAATCTTACCTGAATTTTACTATGAACATCACTGGCTAAATTCTTCCACGACGCATTATTGGTATTCGTGACTTTGGTACGTTTTTCTAATATCTCGGTGGGGCATTTTTCGAACATCATGACTCGTTCAGCGACCGACCCCCGAGTCAAAAAGGGTCTAACCGGATTCGTTTGGTTATTAAATCCGTTCGCATTGACTGCAGCATTACTATTCGGGCCAATTTTGCCATTAATCCTCGCCTGATCCTCCGAAGCACCGGGTACCCTTCGAGCCGTCCTCTTCGCCAAACAGGCTTCAGTCTGGGTATCATTTTTCTTATTCTCTTGATTCAATGCGGGTTTCGGCTTAGCACCCGAGGTGAATTTTTCTTTGGCATTGCTCGTTTCGTTATTCTTTTGTATTTTCATCGTTACCGGTATAACTTTAGGTTCGTTGGCTGCGGTAATCACCATGCCAGTCTTGAGGGCATTGATGAGTCGTTCTTCTTCTTTGGCGACCTCATCGAGGAACTGATCGGCGGACGATGCGCGGTATTTGTCGACTTTGGACGGAAGAGTCGAGTATTTATACGCGACACTGGACCGATCCGCGGACGAGCAATCGGTCGACGGTTCGAATACCGATTTGGCTTTCAAAGGCCACGTCGAAGACGATCCGACGTACACGGAATCCACTTGATCGGGCTGATCGCCCGGTTTGGTCATTAGGGGCGCATTACACGTCGGTATGAGATGTTCGGGGAACGATGTGTTGGGTGTTTTTTGATATAACTCCGACGATAGAGGAGTCGGTTTCGCGACGAACGAGGTATTATTTGCGGTGGTTTTGGTCGGCGATGATGACGAAGGAGCACACTTATCGACGCGAGGCGACGCGAACTTCACCGGGCTATTTACAACATCGGGGCTCCTTCTTTCGAATTTCTGTAAAGCGTACTGTATGGAAGACGGGTAATTTCTGGCAGTGGACGGTACACCTGGCGCGTCGCTTTTCTGGCGAGCCGCCAATCTAGCTTTATCCTCTACGACGAATTTGTTCACGATTTGTTCCAAATTGCTGGCGTTCATGGAGGCGGCAGCTGCGGCAGCGGCTGCGGCCGCGTTCGAATTATACAAAAAATCCATGACCGGAGTGGCGGCGTTCTTTCGCGACGATCCGGCTGGCGATGGCGGATATCCTCCTGGCGCTAAAACCGAGCCGAATTTATCGGCTGCGTTTAAACTATTGTGGCAGGTGAGTATCTCGTTGGGAGCTAGGCCTCGAGCTTTCCAAGTCTGATAGATGACTTCGGCGTGATCCGAGATCTGTTTACGGATCGCAGCGATATCCTCGTCCGGTTCGGCACCTCCGGCTCCGGCACCGCCGACAAAACTACCTCCATCCGGGTGATTCGCTGTAGTCGCCATATCGTAACTCGGTCTTCATCAAGAACACTTTGGCTACTTTGCTGCTTCCGAGCTCGAGATCATGTCATTATTAGTCGACTGCCAAAGCCCTGGCACCAATCTCGCCAACATGTAAGACTCGTTACTTCGCCAACCATATTACAACTGCTTATAGGTACGATTAAGCCGATAATTATTTATTACGAGTACTCGTCTTCTCGTCGAGCTTCTCTGTCTCGTATTCGGCGGGTTCCTTTTCTAATGATGTATCGTCGCAGTACAGCAACAACAACAACAATCTACATAACCATACGAATGATGAACGAACCAACCGAACCAACGTCGCAGGTAATTATTCGCGTGTAGATCTACTTTTTCTATTCGAACGCGAAATAGACACGAGTTCGTATGTGTAACACAATAAACCGAAATAAGAATGAAAACAAAATCGGCGGGAAAAAAACCTTATTACGAACTTTCACACGAAATAACAAAATAACTCGAGTTGGCCGCTTTTACTCGCCTAGGTACATGGATTTGCGTTGTATTCGCATGTCTAACGATGTATTCTTCCGTGATTGATGACGATACAATCTCGAATCTATGCTGAAAATAACAGAAAGAAACCAACATGGAGTTTAAATAAATATCGAATAATAATCGCCATAGTTTATATATTTACGATTGGTTCAACGATAAATTAGGTATTTTTCAACTTGTACAGGGTGGCTCATTTATAAGGTCAATGGGTTTGAAAAATGAAAAAAAAAAAAAATTGAATTCAAAAATCACGAAAACTAAGTCCCTTAGAAAAAACTATTAGCTCCTAAGGAGAAAGAGAATTTCAAGCTCTACAATTTTCGTCCGTTGCATTTTTTTCGTAGCACCCTTAGTTTGGCCAGAAAATGCGGGAAACGCATAAAATTGATGGTTTTGAAAATGAAAAAAAAAAACATTTGGACTCCAAAAATCTCGAAAAATAAGCCCCCTAGAAAGAAATCGAATAGCTCATAAGAGTAAGAAAATTTCAAGCTCTACAATTTTCATCACTTGCATTTTTTTCGTAGCACCCTTAGTTTGTCCCGAAAATCTATGTTAATGGGAAACGTATAAAGTTGATCGTTTTGAAAATGAAAAAAAAAAAATTTGAAGGCAAAAATCTCGAAAACTAAGCCCCCTAGAAAAAAATCGAACAGCTCATAAGAGAAAGAGAATTTCAAGCTCTACAACTTTCATTCCTTGAATTTTTATCGAAGGACCCTCAGTTCGACCAGAAAATCCATATTTATTGGAAATATACAAAGTCGATGGATTTTGAAGATGAAAATTAATTCATTTTTGAATTTATCGACTTTGTTTTCCTATAAAAATGGGTTTTCTGCCCAAACTAAGGGTGCTATGAGAAAAATTCAAGGGATGAAAATTCTTGAGCTTGAAGTTTTCTTTCTCCAACGATCTATTAATTTTTTCCTCAGGATGCATAGTTTTCGAGATTTTTGCAGTCAAAGTTGTTTCATTTTTGAAATCATCGATTTAGCCAATTTTCCATAAACATGAATTTTCTGGCTAAAGTAATGGTGCTACAAAAAAAATGAAAGGGATGAAAATTGTAGAGCTTGAAATTCTCTATTCCCTAAATGGTATTAGTTTTTTTCTAAAAGGCTTAGTTTTCGAGATTTTTTGAAATCGATTTTTTCATTGAAAATTAAACTTGATCAATTTTTTAAATCTGAAAATCAAATCGATTTTTAACTACCGAGAAAAATCAATTTATTAAAAATTGAATTAGATCTAACTGAGTATGTGTACGTACGGGTGAATTGAGTTTTTGAGAATCGAATTTAATCGACTGTTCACCGAAAATCGAATGTATTCGATTTTTCATTGAAAATCGAACTTGATAAATTTCAGGTTTTTCAAGAATCAAAACGAGTTTATAAAATCGATTTTCAATACCTTATCGAATTCAATCGATTTCTAATAATCGAATTAAATCGATTTCTAATAATCGAATTAAATTGATTTTCAATAATCGAATTAAATCGTCTTTTAATAATCGAATTGAGTCAATTTTTAATAATCGAATTAAATCGATTTCTAATAATCGAATTAAATTGATTTTCAATAATCGAATTAAATCGTCTTTTAATAATCGAATTGAGTCAATTTTTAATAATCGAATTAAATCGATTTCTAATAATCGAATTAAATTGATTTTCAATAATCGAATTAAATCCTCTTTTAATAATCGAATTGAGTCAATTTTTAATAATCGAATTAAATCGATTTTCAATAATCAAATTGAGTCGATTTTTAATAATTGAATTAAATCGATTTCTAATAATCGAAATAAATCGATTTCTAATAATCGAATTAAATCGATTTTTAATTAGTGACCTAAATCGACTTCTTCATCGATTTCTTGTAAATTCAATTGAATTGATCTCTTGAAATCGAATAAGCACCCACTCAACTATATGCACATAGAATTGAATTTCTGAAAATTGAATTTGATCGATTGTTCAGTGAAAAATGGGAAAAAATGAACGAATTAAGCCCCCTAGAAAGAAATTGAAGTCACAAAAGAAAGAGAATTTCAAGCTCTACGATTTTCATCCCTTGCATTTTCTTCGTAGCACCCTTAGTTTAGGCAGAAAATCCATGTTTATGGGAAACGTAGAAGAAAATACCAAAAAAATTGTATCGACTATGTAAATTTCCCAAAAACATGGGTTTTCTGGCCAAACTAAGGGTGCTACGAAAAAAATTCAAGGGATGAAAATTGTAGAGCTTAAAATTCTCTTTCTCCTAAAATCTATTAATTTTTTTCTAGGGGGGCTTGGTTCTCGAGATGTTTGCAGTCAAAGTTGTTTCATTCTTGAAATTATCGATTTCGTAAATTTCCCAATAAAATGTATTTTCTAGCCCAATTAAAGGTGCAACGAAAGAAATGCAAGGGATAAAAATCGCAGAGTTTGAAATTTTCTTTCTCTTAAAAACCTATCAATTTTTTTCTTAAAGGTTCATTTTTCGAGGTTTTTGCAATCAGTATTTTTTTTAAATTTTCAAACCCATAGACCTTATACATAAACAGGCCACCCTGTATTTCTATTCCAATTCAAGTCGACCTGAAACTTTGCTACGATAATGTACTTTATTCGAATACGAAATATAGTAAAAGGATAAGATAAACAAGACTCTAAACGAGAAACGTTAGCCGAGAAGGATGGTGCACTGGGGACTGGGGAGGTTTTCCAAGTTTTGCGCGAAGTTGCGATAATGTATATACTACTACAGTGAAAATATTATAAAGATAGGGGTGATTTTGAAACTCGAATGTGTACATAGAGATACATATTTTCTATTTATTCGAATCAAAATGCTATTTACGACTTACGAGTTATACGAGTAAATAAATAGTGATTTTGGTATTTTCAAAAACGAAGACGAGTTTTTTTTTCTCATAAATTCGGGGCATAGGATATGGGAATTTTTGTTCCATCAACTTAGGTATATAGTTTTGTGGAGGAGAAGAAGAAAAAGAATAAAGTTAATGAAGTTTGTATTGGAGGTTTCATCTCGAATGCTTAGATACCTTTTTTTTGGGGGCCAAATGATATCGATAATAATATTTTTTGATTACGGTTCGATTTGGGAAGGCGATGTCGAGCTATCAATTTTTAAAAAGAAATGGAATGAAATTTTAATAAGAGGAGCAGAATATTTTATTTGAAAATATGAACTCGAAGAAGTCGATTTTTACATGAAGAGAATTTGCATAGCCATCTTTCGTACCTATCTAATACAAATATGCGCAAATAATACTCGTATTTTTCATTTTACGTTTCTTTCACTTGAAATTAATTTCTAATATCAAATGATTTTTAAAATTCATTGACGAGATAAATTTTTGAAAATGAATATTGACCCGGTGTCTCTGCCTCTGGGTCGCTTCCCGATCCCACCCCTTCGAAAAATTTTGGACCCGAATGCTTGATGACACATTTACAAGTCAAAAAAAACTTTTTGAAACTAAAAATGGTCATAATCGGTTCATTGGGAGAGGCTGGCGATTTGTTACAGGATTTTCTTATTGCAAAAAAAAGTTTTTAAAATGACAAACTTTTGATTTTTTCCATCACTTTAAAAAATTGCGAAATTTTCGATTTTTTTTGTTTAAAAAAATTTGAAAGAATGTACAATTATGTTTAAAAAATGATGAAATTTTTATTTTTTCTATCCTAAATTTAGAAATTCTTGAAATTCAATGTTCAATGGTGCATCTACTCGTTGAAAAACGAATCTCGAAAAAAATGGTCAAAATTAGTCCATAAGATTTTTTCAAGGGTTTCCCAAACATTTTTTGTCCAAGCTCTAAAATCGTCCAAGAATTTAACGATTTAGAAAATTATACAAATTTTAGACTTCCAAGATCAACATGGGTCGACTTCGTGAAATAAATTGATCAATTTTTCAAAAAATGGAATAATCAAATTGATCCATACCTTTCGAAACCAGCTGATTGACAAAAAAATGATTAAGTAAAAAATATTTTTTTAAAAAATAAAATTAAATATTTTTTAGAAAGGAAAATTGATTAATCAAATTTCGAAAATTCATTAATCAATTCATAAATATTTTCATAAAAATGATACGATCAATTTAAAAATAATTTTAAATAAAAAAGTTGAAAATTTTTGAAAAAAAAATTACAGATCAGTTTTGAAAATTAAATATAGCTGATCAACGGCAAAATTTCTTTAAAATGAAATCATATATTATTGGAAAGAATAAATTAATTGATCAATTTTTGAAGATGAAAAATAGTCAATCGATTATCTACCAATGTCTCAAAATGAAATAATCAATTGATCAATATTTTAAAAAACAAAATGATCGATTGATGAACTTTTCAAGGGAGAAATCAAGCAATAATTTTAAATTAAACAATTAATCGATCAATTATTAAAAAAAACGAAAGATGAAGTTTTGGAAATAAAATGATCAATGATGGAGAGAATGAATGTCATGGTCAATTTTCAAGGGGAAAACAATCAATTGATCAGCATTCCTTCAAAATTGTTGAAAGATGGGAAAACTGAACCGGTCAATTTTTGAAAATGAAATGATCAATCGAACAAAATTTTTTCAAATAGAAAATTGATCAAATTTTTAAAAACACAAAATCAGTTCATTTGGTACCTAATCTATTCAAAAACGAATTAGTCGATTTTCGTGAAAAAAAATCAATCGATCAATTTTTCGTAAATAAAAATTCAGGCAATTGAATTTTTGGAAGCATAAAATAGTATCGATCATTTTTTTGAAAAGTAGAAACTGATCAATTTTTTTCATAATAAGATCAATCATTAAAAAAATTCTTGAAAATCAAATAAATAACTGATTGATGGTTCAAAAATGATAGATCACTTTTTTTGAATATTCAAGTCAAAATCACCTTATCAATTTCAGGAAGGAAAAAAGGATTGATCAATTTTTCAAAAATGTTAATTCAATTAATCAAAATATTGAAAACTAGTCGATCAGTCTCTGAAAAAGAAAGTATCAATTCTATTAATCGATTTACAGAAAACGAAATGGTCAATTTTTTAGAAGGAAAAAAGTCCAGCGATCGATTTTTTGAAAACCACATCAAATTTTTCAAAGAAAAAAATTGGAATTTTTCGAAAATACAAAATCAATTGATCAATTTCTGAAAATGAAGCAATGGATGAGCTATGGAAAAAATTCAAAAAAGTGGTTTAATTATTTATTGACTATTTTTTAAAAAATTAAAACTGAACACGATTGATCAATTTTTGAAAAATTTACAATACTTGTACTGTAATTCATTTTTTGGATATGAGATCGAATAATCAATTTTTTGGAAAATGACCATTTTTTTTTATTTCAAAAAAATACTCGTCTAAGTTGAGGAGACATTAAAATTCGATTTTCTGAAGCACCTATGTGATTCTATTAATAATTCAACTAAATTGAATCAATTTTCAAAGCATTTTCATTTCAAAATCGACTGAAAATTGTCATCGTCAATACTGCATCACCCAATCATCACATAATCATTAAATTAATCAATCATCAAAAATAAACCAACATCCTTCCAACCAATTACCCCCATACCGATCGATTCAATACACTCACATATTCACTAATCATAAAAAAATTCCAACCATCCCATAATCCACTCCTTTCCCATCATCCTCCACAACCCCGCACCAATTCCCTCTCACCTCCACCCTTCATTCCTAAAACCATTCAATGTCAACGGCGAACGAATTTACCATCCATATAAATAAGCAACACTTAAAACTACACAGAAACAAAACCCTTCAAGAAACCTCGCCGAACAGTACAAAATGACAAATTTATTCCGCCCATGATTCTTGTAGCGTGTCGAATACTTCCTTTGTAAACAACCGCGATGCCATTTTTAATCGATACGTGAAATCCGAAAAGCAAAAAAAAATCCTAATTACACTTCTTTTTCCTATTTCGCGAACATGTATGGAATACTGCACAATCCAGTACATTCGGTTTTACATACGAGTTCTACTCACATACGAGCCATAAAACGTTAGAAAAAAACACTCGAATTACTCAACGTTATAGGGAAAAAAATCAATCTCCTTTCATATCCGTACCACGCCGCTGGTCAATGCGATTATTTAACAAATAATTAAATCTTCGTATTATATAGTAATTTTACATACACAATTGCGCAATTAACCTTAACAATGCGGTTTGTTCTTTTTTTTTACTCGTTATTTTTATAATGGTTTGGCCGTTCTCGTTTTATTTCATTTTTTTTTTGTCGTTTGTTTTATTACAATAATGAAAGGAAAAAAAATTTGTTTTTTTCATACGATTGTCCAATGTCCATTCCATAGAGTTGACGACGACGTATATAAGAGAAAAAAATACGTACGAGAATAATCGTACATACATTTCCAAAGTCAAGTAAACCGAGTTAGGTATACAATACATTAACCAGTCCATAGTTTAGGTAAATTAATACTATGATGCGGACCATTTCACTTGTGACACGATTTATGTATATAGGGTGTCCGGTGAATGATGGTACATACTCGAGATTTCGATAAAACCGGGTATCATTAAAAAAATGTTGGATGAACAAATTTCATATTTTTAAAAATTGAGGGGAAAATCCCTCTTCAAAAAAATTCCAACTAAAATACGAAGTAGGTAATATAGAAGTTTTAGGGATGAGAGTTATCTGAATTTTGTTCAAGTTGACGAAACCTTCGATTTAGGAGGGGGGGGGGGAGGAGATCCCTTTTTCATGAAAAATTTTCAAAAGTAAGTTAGTAATCAAAGGACTTATGAGAAAGGGGACTTACATTTTTTGAAAAGTATGATAGTACCCTGATTTTGGACAAAGCTATTATTATTTTAAGTTAACCCTTTTTGTGCTTAGAAGAGGGTGGCAATTTTTCCTCCCACTACGCTCTAAAAGTTCCTTGCAAGCAACGGATGAAAAACTTTCACTATTATCTTGATCTCAGCACAAGAATCAAAGATGAAAATTTCAAGAGGATAATTGCCAACGAGTAAGATTTTTTCAAAAATTGCTGTAAAGCCAAATTGTACCTACAGATATTTTAATCCAATGAATGAAAATTTTTCCTTAAAAATTATCAATTAAAGTAGAATTTGACAAAATTTTATCCTTTTTTTCAAATACAATATTACGTACTTCATTTTTCCAAAAATTGTTGTTGAAAGTGCGAAAAACTTTGAAAGCAGATTTCTTGTGCGAATTTTCACTGTAAATAAAAAATCTTCTCATAATCTCTTCATTTTGTTTTTTATTCTATCGAAGTATGAAATTTTTCAATTTTGGGTTATTTGAAGCCCTAAAATATCTGAATTACAAATTCAAAATTTCAACATTTTTTTTTTGTAAAATTTAACTACATATAAAATTTTAATTTTAACTGGCGAAAAACTCCTGCAGTAACTTAACTTCGGTCTAAAAGCTGCAATGGAAATTTTCAAAGGTTCTCCGCCTCATAAAAACCCAATTTTTTTCAAAACTGGTCCTAAGTGGTATTCGTGATGTAAAAACTAATCACCAAAATTTTTGACCCTCCCCCCCCCCACAACCCATCTCCTAAATATGGAAACTTTAATACGCGATATCTTCGGAGGGGTGGCTGAAAAATTCTGAAACTTTCGCAGATTGTGGGCAGACTTGAGAAAAAATTTTCAAAAAAATCGAATAAAATTTTTTCAATTTTTTTTATCCTTACAATGACCTTGAAATCAACTTCTAGTTTTGGTGCGCGCAGTCTGGAAAACGAGAAAAAAAATTTCCCGACTGCCCACACCAAAACTGTGCTCCCCGCCCCATCGACGAACAAAATTCCCCAAGCCCCATAAGCCCCCAAATTTTGGAAAAAAATCAACAAAATCACACAACAAAATTTGGGGCTTGTGGAGGGCCTGAGGAGGGTCCTATCAAAAAAGTGAGGCGATATTTGAACTCGGCACTATAAAAAACATGCCAAACGATACGCCACACAACTTTTTTGATTTTGTTGATTTTTTTTTCAAAATTTGGGGACTTGTGTGGCTTGGGGAGGGTCCAATCAAAAAATTAGAGCGATATTCGAACTCGACACTATAAAAAACATGCCAAACAATACGCCACACAACTTTTTTGATTTTGTTGAATTTTTT
>FIZU01041970.1:0-10443 GCA_900064475.1 Pseudococcus longispinus | reverse complement strand
AAAAAAGTTGAAAAACTAGTTTTTGAAAACTGAAAACCGAAAACCGAAACTGAAACCGAAACCGAAACCGAAATGTAAAAACTGAAAACCGAAAACTGAAAACCAAAACTGAAATGTTTCGGTTTTTCCAACACTGGTCATGTTGATTTGTTTCTACCCCCTTTTCATTCTTTGAAATTTAAATTTTTTAGTCATTTAGATACCTTAATATTCATGTTTGTTTCTTTCAATTTTTTTCAACTTTTTGGCCCCTCCCCCCTTTATACTAAAAGTCTTTGACAATTTCAGCCGCCTCCCCTACCCGTGAATAATGTCTAGTTCTGCCTATAAATTGTGAACATAGCTTTTCGGCTACACCTCATCTACTGCGCCTAGCATCCCCTCACGAGGGTCTAAAATCAAAAGAATCATTTTATCATGTGTGATATAAGTATGAAATGGTATGTTTTATGTTTATTCATCAGCGGCGAGGTTTATTACGTGCCAGTCCTCGTGATAAGATCGAAAATTCAAAAAATTTTCATTACATTGGGTAAGTATTTTAAAAACGTTTTAATTACAAAATTTGTACGAATAATCTGTTGAATTGATAGAAGTTTCAATTACGACAGTTCATCATTTTACTATTTCATTCGGTACAATTTTTATACCGTTCGTAATACCTAACGCCAACATCGAAGTTTTGAGCTGACCACGCCAAAAGTAAGTACCTAGCTAAGCTAGTACACTTATATTTTCATATTGTGCAATAATAATCTATAAGAACATACTGTACCTACTTAAATATTATTAAGAAAGAAAATTAATTACTCGTGCGAGCATTCCATACATATTTTAATTTTTAATATAAGTAACTTTAATGCTTGTATCTTATTTTTCTAGAATTATACAAGGCATAAAAAGAAAATGTTGTTCAGAACCCTGATTGTAGTAATTGATGTTATTGTGTCCACGCAGTGCGAGTCATATTTCAAGAGATTCGTGAATAAGATGTTTAGTAACAGGTTACAAGAATCCAAAAATTCAACAATCAAATCGTCAACGTGTAACCCTGCACCCGAATCCTCGAATAAAGATGTAAGCTTTTCCAACAACTGATGAATATTGAATAATAACCTACGAAAACATTTACCTATATTACGTACAATTTTTCCATTTAAGATATCATTAAAACTGGAATACCCAACAATTGGTACATCGCTGCGTTCAACTTCATCCGCTGCATCTGAATTTTCAGATAAACTATAATTTATCTGAAAATTCAGATGCAGCGGATGAGGTTGAACGCATCGATGTACCAATTGTTGGGTATTCCAGGGGTTCCAACAATCAAGGCATCGGTGTTGTCAACGTCTTATCCTGCATCCAAAACTTCAAATGAAGTTGTAAAGAGTGATGTTCACTTTTCCGAAAAGTAATTTTTGTGAAAAGAAAATTGAAAAGTGTGAAAAGTGATGAAAAAGCTTTGATCGAGAGCTTCACAATGATGCTCTCAAAAGTGAATAATAATGTCAAGTTTTTTTTAGATAGTGTTGAGTTCTTTTTTGTATACAAAAAAGAACGCCTACCAAGTGCCAAGTGCATTTAAATCGATCGTGGTTTTTTTTTGAAATGTAATAGCGATTCTATTTTCTGTAGGCTTAGCGTGGTACTTTCAACTACCTATATCCCATATGTAATGTTGAAAATTTTATTTAAATGTTTCAGTTGTTTCCCATCTATCCTCCATATCACATTCAGCTTAAGAAATCCACGCAAATTATTATCATCGCGAACTCAAACTTGATAAACCAAAATGAAAAAGTCGTCCACGATGCCTCAAACATCGATTTTTATACGTGTATTGCGGGCTCCAAAATGTGGATCGACAAATCTGCATTGATCGAGGCCATTTGCGAATCCCACATATCAGGGAAAACAGTTTTTATCATTACTGGACCTCCTAGATGGGGTAAAACTACGATTTTAATAATGCTGAAATTTTATTTCGATATACCTTTTGATGCTGCGGGCAAAATAATTTAAAAAGTCGAGCATTCGCCCGCGTATCGCTACTTCATGGAAGGTAAACTAAGTGAAAAGGATGGTACAGAAGTTACATTTTCCAACAAGCCAATGATAAGTACGTATGCTCGCAACTGGAAGCACCTGTGCCAGCACCCAGTCATAAGCTTGAATGGCGGCACACTATGTTCGGAAGATTGTATAGATTCATTTCGTATGATGATAATGAAAGCATATCGATTGAACAAACACGTGTACGACAAAATGATATCAGTGAAGAACGCTACGGCAGACGTCGACGAAAAAATAATGATTTCCCATGACATGAAACTATACCTTCGCTACTCGTCCGGAACTGTGAAAAATGTACAGGAGCTAAAATCTAGTATTATATTGTTGAGCAAATTTCTCGTGAAATATTACAGTACTGGAAACGTCGTGATATTATACGACGAATACGATGCTCACCTGCGAAACCTATATCTCACTCGAGGTCTAGCATTTACTAATGAAAAAAAATACAAAAAACTAAAATTCAACAATTTTTTACATGATTTTATGTTCGCTACCTTTAAAGAAAATCAATATCTGTTTAGAGGTGTCATTACAGGTATACTGAACGTAGAAGAGGCGACGTTCTTATCCAATTTGAATTTTGTAGAATGCTTGTCCGTATTCCAACTTGGAAAGACGTATCATAACTTCTATGGAGTAGCTGGTTACGAATTGAAAGAAATGATGGTTCAACGCGGAATCAATGAGAGTATGCAAAATCAAGTAATCGATTGGTATGACGGGTACAGAGACATCGACTACCCAGAGGAACCATTATACTCCGTATATTCAATAACTGGATTTCTAAATAATTTGGAATTGCAGTCGTATTGGGGTGCCCAATCCTTCAATTCCATTTTAATAACTCTTCTGGCGCAAAGCGAATTTCTGAATGATTATGCAATTTTCAGAAGTGAACGCGATTTGCAAATTTCCTCTTGTATGTTCAAAAAAATGTTGGAATGTAATTACCAAACTTTCCGGAAACTTAGTATGGGAGAAATGCAGTACTACAGTGTGGATCATAAAACAATAGTATTCACTGTAATGGTGGTTCTAGGCTTCGCCTCTATTTCCAAGAAGGTGGATGACAACCTTTATGTTCGTATTCCAAACAAGGAAATAGAGACTGAATTCAAAAAAACTGAATCACAAGTTATGCTAGACGTCCTTCAAATATCGCCCGAATTTCGGTGAAATATGGAAAAAGATATAACTTTGTTTTTGAATGACGTAGATGATGGTCTGGAAAGTGTTACTATTCTAGCCAATTCCCTCAGTAATTACTTTACTGCGTTAACGGAAAAGGGAGTCGCCGAATCTCCAGTTCATAATAAATTTCCGAAATTAACATCCAAGAACCCCGAAATTTACTCCGAAAAAACCAAAGTTGATGACATTCGTCAGGTTCTATTTCCGGAATCTTTAAAGATTCCGGAAATAGAACCTGACGAATGTCATCAACTTTGGTTTTTTCGGAGTAAATTTCGGGGTTCTTGGATGTTAATTTCGGAAATACTGCGGAAAAAGGAGTGTACAGTGTATGGCCTCAAGTCCAGACATGAACCAGCATTTATAGTTTTAAAAGGGACAAGTTGTGGCTAATTTCGTTAAGCGAAATTAATTACAGGGTTCGGCAGATTTTAAATCCAAAATTTTTCAAAATCCGGATTTGAATTTAAATTGGAATTTTAGATTTTAAATCTAATTTTTAAAAGGATTTTGGATTTTAAATCGCGAAATAAAAAAATTGGGATTTTAAAAGATTTTCAAAACAGTCGACAAAATCCAAAATTCTTTTTCAATTTTTTTTTGTTGTTGCTAAGAAAAAATTTGTATTTTAAAGCGGCGTATTTAAAGCGATGTCGGGGGGGGGGGGGGGGGGGGGGGGGGGGGGGTCCTGGAGCCTCTACTTGACGTCTGAAACTTAAATTTCCTCTCACTTTCAACCGCCGTTGCCATTTTCGCCTAGGTCGCACAGTTTTAGCGTTAAATCAATAAAAACTATGTACATCTAACGTTGTTTTATTTTACGAGATTTTACGTCGGCACCTGAGTGTATTTTAACATTGCTAAATTAATATTTCAATTTCGTAAACGAACCAGTAAGACTGTTTATCATATTGTTCTACCATATATTTATTAATATTTGTGTTTCAATTGTGATTTATTTGTCATTTTTACTTGTTTTGCTTATTAATAATTTCATGATGACGCTATTTTTTAATTTGTAAAAGAGCCTCAAGACTTGTTTTATTGTTCATATTTTACGGCATTTAATACTAAGAGTATATGTTTGTTTCAATTGTCATTTGTTTGTCGTTTTTACTTTTTTTAATTCTTAATTTGATGAATGATGATACTGCTATTTTTTAATTTGTATAAGTAAGTAATAGCCTGTTTAGACTTGAGCGACTTCAAGTCAAAAGTGGCAAACCATTTGAATTTCAATCACTTCAATTTTGGTTCAAGTTTGGGTTTGGGTTCGACATGCTGTTTGGGAATTATTTCCATTCAAAATTTCAGATTAGTTAAGTCAAGAGTTCGACTTTTGGAAAAAATGAGCTATATTGCGCTACACTGCGCCGTCTGGCGTTGAGGAAACACGACAATTTTATTTGAATTTTCATTCATATTGCGAAGTCAAGTTGAAGTTTTGAAGTTGAACAAATCAACATTCTGATATCTGAACTGAATCATAACCAAATTCTTTTTGGTTTGGGTTATGGTTTGTAGGTCATTCTTAATCAGTTAATCTTAACTTTTTTTTAAATTCCTGTCATCCCGTCGGTCACTACTTACTAGTTACTTCCTGTTCAAATGGTTTGCCATCTTTGTTTCAACCCTTTTAGTAGCCTTGTTTTTAAATTTTGAAATGTATTGAAGAAAATAATTTCAATGTACATCATTTATTATATTATTACCCAATCCAATACCCATCGAAAGTTCGAAACAAGGAATAACAATTTTTGTTGACTTCGACCATGATGTATAAGTGTTGAAAATTATGGTGGAAGGTAATTTCTAGACAATTTGAATTTTGAAGATTGTCTGAAACGAGAACTACCACAAAATAGAATGAAAAATTAGAACTTTACGATGTAAAAGTAAATACGTTATAATTACCAGTAAGCTAAACGGTAAACTCACTTGACGAATCGTACGTGACCAAAATTTTTGGTAACCCTGTTTAGGCAAAAAAAAGGGAAATTTACATTATGACCTTGAAGTTGGCAATACAGTGACATATTTATTTACTTGCTTGTTTACATCCTCCCAGCTGTATCTCTTCCGATTGAATATTTACGTGTGTTTCATTGTGTGAGAACGTATACGACGCTATATTTTGTGTGTTATTTCCCTTTTACCAACAAGCACTATTCGTACCCGCTTTTCATACCATTGAAAGTTTTAGCGGCGTTGTACATTTCTCACGTTGTTTGTATTATTATCTGCGCAGTTAAGTTTTGCGAACAAATTTCAAGGTATAGTAAGGTGATTTCGCTTGCAAATTCGGATATACGTACATTTATTAATTAATTATGCATATCTTTATCGTTTAACCACTCGTAATGTCGATGCATGCTTCGTCTTATTGCTAATATCGATTCGTAGATAAATCTCAAAACTCTATAATTTTTATAGGACATATATTTGTGTTAAACCCGGTGAATTTCGAATTATGGACTCTGATAGTGAAACCGTTACCGATGGCGTATCTACTTTCGCAAACGGTGACATTGATCCAGTCTCCACTACCGATCATATGACTAAAATCGGCGTAATCGCTGTCGATCAACGCGTGAAAAGGAAGGCCAAAAGACTTCTGAAGCAGCATTCCAAAGAAACACCTAACAACGGCACACTGGTGCACACTCGCTACTGGAAAAATTCGCGAAAACCACGAAACGGTTTCAGAAGAGGGCTTCCGAAAAAAGGTACGCTATCCGATCGTCCATTCCGTAGTGAAAGGAACCAGTGATTTTTCATGCCATCTTTGTGCACACAGGTGGTGCCGGAGGTAAAGGTGTTTGGGGTAAATTGGGCTCCGAATCCGACGGCGTTGACGAAATGGATAGAAATGATCCTAATTACGATAGCGATGCGTTAGATAATGGAGATATTGAACTGAAATGTATAATTCCGGAATTGAGTGAGGAAGAATTAAAGGTAATGGATTTCAATCCATGTAAATTTTTGTTCGTTTCGAGAATCCAAACCATTAAAAAATTATTCATTTTTGCAGAAAAATTTGGAATTGATAATACTAGAATATTATGAACACGGCGATTGTGACGAAGCGCTCATCTCCATCGACGAGTTGAACTGCAATTCTAAAAAACACTTGGTAACGAACTTTGGATAATTAACTACCTAACGTGAAAAAAATGGTACATTTCTACCTTTATTTACGTGCTTTTCGGCACGTTTTAACATTTTATGCAATTCTTATCGACGCCTCGTTCTTTTCAGCGAATTAAAACGCATGTTAACAACGCCGGTAGGCATTTGATTGATAATCTTATCTAATCTGTTTTTATTTACGCGTATGAACTTCACGTTTATCATCTATAAACATTTAAATAGAAAACGATTTCATTGGCTATTTTAATTGATAGCGGAATCATTTTTTTTATTTATCTGGATATTATAATAATAAACGTCCGTATCGCTCGTACCGTTCGTTATCATGTAAATCATTTCGTAAGGCCTTGAACTAATTCGAAAGTTATATGTAATTTTACATTGGACAAATTTTTATGTAATATTCAATTTGCTCTTGTTGCAGATTCCTTTACATGCTATTGAGATAGCTTTAGACCATAAACCATCTCATCGCGAAATGACCTCAGTTTTGTTATCTGATCTCACTGTACGAATTGTTAAAGCTAAAGAAATGATAACAGGTACTTGAACGGTTGTATTGTTTGAAAAACCACTTGCTTTTTTAAAAATACCGTATGTTGATTATTTCCAATGGTCTTGAAAATGTTCTTTTCACGAGAAATGTATCTACATTTCTATTCCAGAATACTCATTCTTTCTTCCTAATCCTGTTTTCCTCGATCACTATCGATTTGAAAATCATTATCAATCGAATAAATTATAATTTCAATGATCCTCGAATCATTATTTGATAATTCTTACTATATTTAGTATTGTTTACAAAGTGATCAGTTGTGTTATCTGATTAATCGGTCGTTTCCATATGACGGTAATAATAATTATCGTATAAAAGTGAAATGCATTTTTATCGGAAAATAAAACTGGTTTTAATGTTATAATTAGCTAATTAAGAAATGGATATAGCTTTGTATTTACGAATACTGATCTTTGATGGAAATTTTCAGCATTTCAACTGTTGTTATCGAATTTACCTGATTTAATTTTGGACTGTCCGGAAGCTCCCGTCCTATTAGGTAATTTTATAGCTCGTGCGATCGCCGATGCTTGTATGCCTCCCAAAGCAGTGAACATATTTAAAGAAAAAATCGAAAATGATTACGCCAGGTAAATCATCGGATTATTTCGATCGAATATATATTTTAGTTCGGAAATGGTACAGCGTTGATTTATTTATAGGGAAGCGTTGAATCGAGCGGATACTTTATTATCGTCTGAACTCGCATTGTATCGTTTGGATAACGTTTGGGGTATTGGTGGTGGTTTGAGACCAGTCAAGACGCTAATTCGTCAAATGAATTTATTATTGGAAGAGTATTTATCGTCTTGTGATATACAAGAAGCTACTCGTTGTTTGGTGGCATTAGAAGTGCCTCATTTTTATCACGAATTAGTTTACGAAGTACGTAATTTAGTTCGATTATTCGCCATGTATTTTGATGCGACTAAAATTCAATTTTTTCACTCAGGCTGTCGTATTAACGCTGGAGTCTTTGAACCAAGAAGTCGAAGACAATATGTGTACGTTACTGAAATCCTTATCTGACGCGATTATCGTTACTCCCGATATGATGCAGAGAGTAAGTGATTTTTTTGCTCTTCTAAAAGAAAAATCGAATATTTAAATTTGAAATTCGCTCAGGGATTTTTACGAGTATTCGAAGATATGCCGGATATCGTTATTGATGTTCCTTTGGCTCACACCGTGTTGGAGAGATTTGTCGAAAAATGCCACAAAGCTGGTTTCGTATCCGAAGACATCGTCAAAAAACAGCCAACGAAGTACGTAAAGCGAAAAAAAAATATCCTCGTGTTGTTAAAAACACGAACGTCATTAATTCAAATTTTTATTACGAAGGTGTACGCGCCTGCGCGTGTTTAGCGTGTCTATGTCGGTGTTCTATGACATGGTTTATATACGACCGTTTTATTTTTAATCGCAAAGGTGACACGGACGATACCCCCCAATCAGGTGCACATTGCTAAGTAAATTGTGTTTTGAATTTTTTCAGAGGTCGCAAACGTTTCGTTTCCGAAGGCGACGGTGGAAGAGTGAAAGAACATTATTGAAGTACGAGTATTTAGCAACGGACTACCCAAATGAATTTTTTTTTCATTTCATTGCAACGAGTATGTCCAGATCGTAATATCGAAATTCGAAACGGCATTTTACCATGGTTTTTCACGATTTGAAAAACAATTCGATTTAAGTTACGTCATCTATTTCGATGATAGAATTTTCACCATTCGTTACTGTTGTATTTTATTTTTCATTTTGAAGAAGATACGTTTAATTTGAATGGCCTTATTTTTTCGCTTTTAATTTTTAATTTTCTTTTTATAGTTATTAATTTTTCCCCCTTCTTTTTACATAAATATATACATATTATAGTAGTGTTACTAATAACTTTGATAATCAGATTTCTTCTATAGGAAACACACACCTTTGTAATTTCGGCGCTTAATTGACATTTTATGTATTACGCTTATGCGTGTTTTTTCTTCTCTTTTTTTTTGTATTAGATCCGTTGTAATGAATTTTTATAATTTCATTGAATATAATGATTGAAATCATTTTCACGCCGAGTGTATGGTCTATTTTTATGCCAAGAAAATAATAATCGTGGAATGTTTCGGAATTTCTACATAATATTGAATGTGAAGAAAATTTATTCGTTTTTGGAAAGAGGAAATTTCATGTGGAAATGAATCTAAAGCAATTTCATTATTTTTTTGTATGATTGAGGTACGAAAATTTGTATGATAATATGAAAATTTATAGTAAAATGCAATGGAATATTTTAGGTGGGATCTGGGCCCCCTCACCCCTGAACAAATATAAACAAAGGTGTGAAGTCAACTGGTAAATAGGTACTGGAGGAATTTGTAACAAAAAAAACACGTTCATTTAGATTTTCAAGTTAAAAATTCAATGACTTCTTATATTTTTTTTAATTAAAAAAATTAACAAACTAATGAAAGTAAAATCTATACCAACTTATCTTCAGATTTTAAAATTCAATAATTTCAACCCCCTTCTGAACACTATAGTCTGGCGACCCTACTGTCGAAGTGTCATTGAAAATGAAAGAAAATAATCAAATTGTGTAGGTACTTATGAAAAATAGTAAATACAGGGTGGTTCATGAAAGGTCGATGGGTTTGAAAATGGAACAAAAAACACTGACTCCAAAAATATCGAAAACCAAGCCCATAGATAAAAACTGATAGTTGATAGGAGAAAGAAAATTTCAAGTTCTACAATTCTCATCCCTTGCACTTTGTTCATAGCACCCTTACTTTGGCCAGAAAATCCATGTGTATTTTTTTTAAAAAAAAAGATTTTTTTCTTTCATTTTCAAAACCATTGACATCATGAATTTTCCATAAACATGGATTTTCTAACCAAATCAAGGATGTCACAAAAAAAATTCATGGGATGAGAATTGCAAAACTTGATATTCTTTTTCTCCAATGAGCTTATTAGTTTTCATCTATGGGGCTTAGTTTTCTAGATTTGTGCAGTCAAAGTTGTTCCATTTTTGTAATTATCGACTTCGTAAATTTTTCGTAAACAAGGATTTTTTGGCCAAACTAAGGGAGCTACGAAGAAAATGAAAGGGATAAAAATTGTAGAGCTTGAGATTCTCTCTTTCCTAAAGGCCATTACATTTTTTTCTGACGGCTTAGTTTTCGAAATTTTCTATACAGGATGTTTCAATAGTAGTACACCGCCTTCAAACCACAGATGCAGCTACTCAAACTACATAAGTGTATGCATGTTTGTCGAACCCTGAATTTGAAGGGGCAAAGTTATACTTTAGTCCTGGTAGATGTTTCAAAACGTCGTAACTCCGTCGATAATATAGATAGGCAAATTTTTTCTAAAACTTTCTTGAAGACATTTTCAGGCTCTACAAAATGAGTTATATTCATGTTTTGCCTAACTCTAAAATTGAAAGAGCTACAATGATTTGAAAA
>FIZU01041964.1:0-16611 GCA_900064475.1 Pseudococcus longispinus | reverse complement strand
AGAATTATGCCTGACAAAATGTCTAAAATTTGGAGTGAATTCTAAAATTTTTCAAGCCCAAAAAAACAAGTAAAAGTCTTAAAATTTTTCTAAGTCCAAGAAAGGCAGACAAAATGTCTAAAAGTCAATTTCCAAAATTCCTGTTTATTTTGAAAATTTTTATGAGTCTCGTTTGCTGAAATTATTCACGTCTGATCTCGTCTATTACTCTCAATGGAGGTTGATCGAAGTCCAGTCACATTCAAATTTTCAAAAATTGATCGGAAAATGATACGACCAAAGAGGCAATCCAAATGCTGCACTTTTTGCAGGGATATAGTTTCACACGAATTTAAGAAATTATCTTGAAATTGTCAAAATCGTTGAAAGTTGAGCTTGGGTTTCAAGCCCTCAAACCTCAACCTTGAGCCTCAAACTCTTGCTAAAATTATCTAACTTTTCGAAAAATCATGAAAAATTTACTAATGAAGGTAATTAGCTAGAAAATTAATTAACTAGATGATCGTGGTCGATTTCTAGGAAATTTGTTGAGGAAAATTAATCAACGATGATTCGTTGACCATTCTATCACCCCTCTCAATTAATTTCGTGGTAATTCCAGGAAAATGTTGGATGATTATTAATGTCCACTTTCTCGGTTCTTTTACTCCCCTGCCCTACGAACGAATTTCGCCACCGCTTATTTTCATGTGTATTTTCACGTTCGCCATGGAAAATAATTAGCTCGATGACAAACTTTACTAATATTTCTTTATTCCACAGCCCGTACCAGCCGGACCAGTACCCGTGCAGCAAGCACCCCCTCAGGTGCCCGTACCGGTCGTAGCTCCACCGCAAACCGCCGTTCAGCCGACATTCGCGGCAGCATCTCCGGCGGCGGCGGCGGCGCTAAAACGCGAACCGGTCTATCCGGCCGATAGCGTCGAGGCTGTGACTCCGTTACTCTACAAACGTAAACGTTTAACCAAGAACGACGTGGCGCCGGTGGACGCGTGGAAGCTTATGATGAGTCTGCGGAGCGGCCTGCTCGGCGAGACGTGTTGGGCCCTAGATGTGTTGAATATTCTACTGTACGACGACACCGGCGTGCAGTATTTCGGTCTGGCCCATTTGCCCGGGTTGTTGGATATCCTGCTGGAGCACTTTAACCGCAGCTTGACCGATATGCTGGAGAATTCGGTGGAACGAGGCAGCGGCGAACGTAAATGGTACGAGAAACCGTACAGCGAGAGTATGGAACCGGATCTGGGACGCGTTACCGAATCCATCGACGAAAAGGATCGTTTACCGTTGAGAACCAAATTACCAGATTATACGCTAAAGTCGAGACGAGGGTCGCCGGTTGCTGTCGTCGACGGATCGCAAGATCTGTTCGTGAAGAACGGGCCGCGCTGGTGGGAAGACGGGTATTTCAAGATCGAAGATGTCGTCGAGCCCGACTCTAGATACATAGTATCGTGCTTTCGTAGCGAATTCGGTATCGTACCGTTCGCTCGTCTATTACCCGAAGCTAATAATAAAAATAAGAAACGTAAAAACGATACCAATACAGATAGCGATATTAACCATCGGACGAAAGCGACGCCAACGACGCCGCCACCACCGGCCACGCCCAAACTAGAACCTAAATTGGAACCTAAGAGCGAGCCTAGAGATTGTTCGAATACCAACGGCGATATCGCCTCGCCGCCAGCAGAACGATCCGAATCGTCATCGCCGGCGCCGAAAATTAAAACCGAACCGGAACCGTGCTCGACGGCCGATAACGACGAACCTATGGACGTAGACGAATCGACGACTACCGTCAGCAAAACCGAACCTACGTCGGAGGATACTTCGACGACAGCAGCTAGCGCGACCGAAGACGAATCGCAGCACCGATCCGACGACAAAGCCAATGATCTTGCGGCATCGCCCCCTTCGACGACCGCCGATACCGGAGCAGCTACCCTTAAAAAGACTACGACGACGGCGCCAGCGGTCAAACCGGCGACGCCCGAAACCAAATGCGACGACTCGGACGATACCCGAGACGACGTCGAAGCGAAACTGCGCGAGACACGATGCAAAGTATACGACCCGATGGGCACGCTGAAACGGCGCAAATTATCGCAATACGAAGACGAATGCTATACGCGAGACGAAGCCAGCCTCTACCTAATTACCGATACTCAAGACTCGATAGCCCGACGTTGTATTTGCCTATCGACCATCCTACGTAATCTAACTTTCATACCGGGCAACGAGTACGAATTCTCGAAAAACTCTCGCTACCTGGCGCTAATGGGTAAGCTGCTTTTGATCCATCACGAGCATCCGCTGCGAACGCAAAAACAACAGAATTACGATCGCGAAGACGACACCGACTTTAGCGATTGCTGCTCCAGCCTGCAAGGTGAATCCGAATGGTGGTGGGATTTCTTGCACCAGATACGCGAAAACGTGCTCGTCTCTATTGCCAATATCGCCGGATACGTCGATCTGTCCAATTACCTGGAGGAAGTGAGCAGGCCTATATTGGACGGACTGCTGCATTGGGCCGTTTGTCCGGCTGCCCAAGGCCAGGATCCGTTTCCGACCGCTGCTTCGTTGTCGCCGCAGAAACTCGCGCTGGAAGCGTTGTGCAAGCTGTGCGTGACCGATGCCAATGTAGATCTCGTTATCGCCACGCCGCCGTATTCGAGGCTCGAGAAGTTGACCAGCGTGCTGGCTAGATTGCTGTGCAGGAGCGAAGAACAGGTAAGATGGACGTTGATTTGGTTTGATTGGAGATTTGCTCACGAATGCGAATGCTTTGGCCCGAATTTGGTCTCTAAATCGATAGAAATGTTCGTTTAGAGGTGCTCGATGATCAAATTTTTGGTTTTCTGGGTCGATAATATTGTTTTGATTGTTCGTTTGTGTGAATCTACGTCGTTTTTCGAGGGTTTCATGTTGAAATTTTTCGAAATTGAGTGATCAGATTGGATTAATCGATTTTTCGAATGAAGAAAGGCAATTTTGTTCGGTCAGCTTGATGGAACCGGTTTCGGATTACAATTTTCGAATCATTTCGGTTCGGGTTTGGTTCTAAATTACGATTTTTGAATCGTTTCGGTTCTGGATCACCATTTTCAAATCATTTTGCTTCGGGTTCGGTTACTAGGTTTCGGTTTTTGAATCGTTTCGGTTCGGGTTCGGTTCCAGGTTACGATTTTTGAATTTTTTCGGTTTGGGTTCGGTTTCAGATTACGTTTTTCAGATCATTTTGCTTCGGGTTCGGTTCCTAGGTTTCGGTTTTTGAATCGTTTCGGTTCGGGTCCGGTTCGGTTCAGTTCTAGGTTACGATATTTTAATTATTTCGGTTCGGGTTCGGTTCCAGATAACGGTTTTCAATCGTTTCAGTTTGGGTTCGGTTTCGGATAACGTTTTTAAATTGTTTGGGTTTGTGTTTGGTTCCGGTTTTTGAATCGTTTCGGTTCGGGTTTTGTTTCAGGTGAAGATTTTTGAACTATTTCGGTTCGGTTTCGGATTACGTTTCTCAATTTATTCTGTTCTGGGTTCGATTCTCGGGTTCAGGTTTTTGAATCGTTTCGGTTCGGGTTCGGTTCCAGGTGAAGAATTTTGAACTATTTCGGTTCGGGTTCGGTTTCGGATTACGTTTCTCAATTTTTGTTCTGCGTTCGATTCTCGGGTTCGGTTCCAGATAACGGTTTTCAATCGTTTCGGTTCGGGTTCAGTTTCGCTTTCGATTGTAGATAACGTTTTTTAATTGTTTGGGTTTGTGTTCGGTTCCGGTTTTTGAATCGTTTCGGTTCGGGTTCGGTTCCAGGTGAAGATTTTTGAAATATTTCGGTTCGGTTTCGGATTACGTTTCTCAATTTTTGTTCTGCGTTCGATTCTCGGGTTCGGTTCCAGATAACGGTTTTCAATCGTTTCGGTTCGGGTTCGGTTTCGCTTTCGATTGTAGATAACGTTTTTTAATTGTTTGGGTTTGTGTTCGGTTCCGGTTTTTGAATCGTTTCGGTTCGGGTTCGGTTCCAGGTGAAGATTTTTGAAATATTTCGGTTCGGTTTCGGATTACGTTTCTCAATTTATTCTGTTCTGGGTTCGATTCTCGGGTTCCGGTTTTTGAATCGTTTCGGTTCGGGTTCGGTTCCAGGTGAAGATATTTGAACTATTTCGGTTGGGGTTCGGGTTCGGGTTCGGGTTCGGGTTCGGGTTCGGGTTCGGGTTTGGTTTCGGATTACGTTTCTCAATTTTTGTTCTGGGTTCGATTCTCGGGTTGCGGTTTCTGAATCGTTTCGGTTCGGGTTCGGTTCCAGATAACGGTTTTCAATCGTTTCGGTTCGGGTTCGGTTTCGATTGTAGATAACGTTTTTTAATTGTTTGGGTTTGTGTTCGGTCCGGTTTTTGAATCGTTTCGGTTCGGGTTCGGTTCCAGGTGAAGATTTTTGAATTATTTCGGTTCGGGTTCGGTTTCGGAATACGTTTCTCAAATTATTTCGCTCTGGGTTCGGTTCCTGGGTTACGGTTTTTGAATCGTTTCGGTTTGGGTTCGGTTTCGGATAACGTTTTTTGAATCGTTTCGGTTCGGGTTCGGTTCCTGGGTCACCGTTTGTGAATCGTTTCGGTTTAGTTATCAGTGCTGTTGAATCAGAATCGAAACATAACGAATAAAATTCTGAAAAATCAGAACCGGAACGAAAACCAAAACCGTAACTAAAATTAAAACGGTTCAATAGCTATGTTAGTGATGGAAATACTGAAATTTGAACTGGAACTGAATCTGAAACTGAAATGGAAAAATTGAAATAACAAAAACTGAACTGAAACCGGAACCGAAACTGAAACTGAGAATCCCGAAACTTGAACTGGAACAAGAAAAAGTGAGAAGTGAAACTGATATCGCAACAATAAAACGAAAACTGAAACTGAAACCGAAAGAAGCAAACCGAAAACTGAAACCGAAACAAAAAACAAAAACCGAAACCGGAACAAAAACAAAAACTGAAACTGAAACCGGAACAAAAACAAAAACGAAAACTGAAACTGAAACCGGAACAAAAAACGAAAACTGAAACCGAAACTAGCAAACCGAAAACTGAAACTGAAACCGAAACAAAAAACGAAAACTGAAACCGAAACAAAAATGAAAACTGAAACTGAACCCAAATCAAGCAAACCGAAAACTGAAACTGAAACCGAAACAAGCAAACCGAAAACTGTAACTGAAACCGAAACCGAAAAAAAAACGAAATAAAATGATTTCAGGGTTCAATCTGCACGAAGATCTTTCACCGTGGTGAAAATTTGAACAATTCACATTGTTGTGCAATTTTGAGCATATTCTAAATGGCATGAACTCGTGCCAAAAATTTCAAAAATGCGTTCTCAGCATCATCAGTCCTGCTTTTTTTTTGGTCCCAACGTTCACATTTGAGTACAAATTCGAGCATTCACATTCCAATGCTGCGAACATGCAATTCATTCGGTTTGTCGTTCTGGTTTCTTGTCAAATGGTTGAAAACTGCTGAGCAACCTTCTCCTACCACCCAATACCACCCAAAATTCGCATTCGTGTACAAATCTGAGCAACATATTCTATTGCAGAATCGACATCCTTTCCGTCGATTCTTTCTTCTGCTTTTTTCACCTTTGTCATCTCGCTAATTTACATATTTTCTGTTTCTGATTTTCACCCAGGTACTGAGGGAGTTCGCCATCAACCTATTACACTACTTAGCGGCGGCCGAGAGCAGCATGGCGAGGATAATAGCGCTTCAAAGTCCGTGCATCTCGTTACTGGTAGCATTTATCGAACAAGCCGAACAAAGCGCCCTCGGCGTCGCCAACCAGCACGGCATTGGCGCATTACGCGATAATCCCGAATCGATGGGTACTAGTCTAGATATGCTGAGGCGAGCGGCGCGCACGCTGCTGCATCTATCCCGGCATCCGGATAATAAACCATTGTTCCTACAACAAGAGCAACGTCTGTTAGCTCTGGTCATGAGCCAAATATTAGATCAACAAGTAGCCGGAATTATATCTCAAGTCTTATACCAGTGTTCAAGAACATCATCGTCGCCGCCATCGTCGTATTCGGCCATCGCCAGTTAACGTCGAGGTTTTTCATTATGTTTTTCTCTTTTTTTTTTCTCTTTCAATCGTTTTTTTTCTCTGATTTTCTTTTTTTCTTTTTTTTGTACAAATTATCGAATTTTTTATGTTTTAAGTCACCTTCCGCTATTTTTATCGGCTATTTTTTAACGTTTATTTTATACTTTTTGTACTATAAACAAAAGCAGAAAAAAATTGATAAGGAAAAAATCGATTTTAAAGTTGATGTTGATAATTTTATCAAATTATGCTGTTATACGATTTAATTATTGAAAAATTTGTTTTCTTTTTTTTCTTTTTTGATATTTTTTTCTTTCTTTATTATTTTTCTTGTTTCGTATCAAGAATGATATTATTGCGTGTTTTTTTTTTTTTTTTTTTTTTTTTGGAAAAATAATGCGGTAAAAAGCGGTTAAATAGGTTAGCATTTTTAACTAATTTATATGGTATATCTACGTACCTACCTACCTACGCGAGATAATATTCGAATGAACCCTCTTTACATTCTTGTCACCCTTATAAATAAATTTTTTTGTATACATTTTAAATATTTGTGTACAGGTTTTATTATTTGTATGTACTATAAATGAAAAATTTAGATTTGTATTGAATTTTACATTTATCGATGTAATTTTTTTCTCCTTATTTTTTTTCGTTGATGTTTGAAAATATTGTGTATTTAAAAAAAAAATTCTCAAACAATGAGACTGACAGTGTGATGTCATGTACATTTAATATGATATATAAATGTGTGTATTCTTTAAAGAGTATAAAACGCGCGTGACGACGAAAAAAAATTTTTTAGGTAAAGGCCAAAAAAATTTATGGTATTTGTGTATATTGGAATTTTCTCTCGTTTTTTCGTTTTTATAATTTTTTTTTTCGGTTAATATTTATTACGCATGCGCGGTGCGGCGACGTGTGCGAGACAAACGAATCGTGTTTTTTTTTCTTTTATCGACGACATCAATTACGAATTTAAATATTAAATGTACTTTATAAAGTGTGATATAATCCAAACTCCTTATGTTAAAGATACTTAAATTTATTATTTATAGTGTATCGTTTCATTTTTTTTTTTTGTTGTTTCTTTTTATATGCCTATGTATACATATGTAGACACATTAAAACTTGTACATTTTAATATAGATGAACGATTAAATTGAATTTAGAAATGATTTTTTTTAATTTTTTTTTTTCGTTTTTTGTTATTCTTTGATATCTTCAAAAATGCTGTATTTCTAGTTTACGTAATTATGTGTTATTTAAAGGAATAAATGTATGATAATTAATGAAAGCGCTCATTCCGATAAACGCGTTTTATTTTGTTTTGTTTTCGTTTTCAGAATTCGGATTTTGGGTAATTTTTTGAACCGTTTCAGATTTTTCCTGTGAAGAATTTGATGGATTTTTCATCGCGATGTTAGCGGATTAATTTATTCAGCCGTGTTCTTTGCAATTTTCGTAATTAGAGATAGAAAATGTAAGTAATTTATGAAAAATACCGATTCAGAGACGAAAATTCAAGAAACATGCGGAATTACTCTAGAATTACGGTAAATTACCAACTTCACCTACTAATTTTTATTTCTTGATTTTAGATTGGTAACATTGCGAACGAGATACTCTTTGGATTTTTTTTAGAAGCTGATGAACGTTATTACTCACTTGTAAGGTATGTAGTCATTCGTCATCGGTGTTTCATGATTCACGAATAGCGACAATGATCCGAAAAAAAACGAAACAGCCGAAAAGAGGGTAAAAAAACTCGTTTTTGACGAGTTTTATTACCCTCTTTTCGGCTGTTCGGTTTTTTTTCGGACCATTGTCATCATTCCAACCGCTCTGTGATTGGCTAAGTTTTTTATGACGTAATAGATGTTTTTTTTTAACTCAAACCGTTCTGTGATTGGCTAAGTTTTTTATGACGTGACACAGTGAGTGAGTCAGTGACAGATGCTTCTTTGAATTTTTTTTTTTTTTTTAATTTAATAATCGCCGATTTAATTGTTTTTTCATCCAAAATGATCGTACAAAATATGGAAATCATGGTTTTTTGACGCGAGGAATCCATCGACGCTATTGTTTTCACGATTAAATTAATATTTAATGAACAAATCGCCATTCACGACACAATTTCAATTTTTTTATTTGTCAGATTTGAAAAATTATGGACGCCGGACGGCAAAATATTCTTCTAGTTCTACGATGAATTCTAGTAAAAGTGAAGTGAATTTCGATACCAAATGTATTCGCAATATGGAAAATACTTACAGCGTTCTTTATTCCGCGTAGAAGGAAATAAAAGTGTCAACTTCCAGTAACACATCAACTTTCAACTTCGCTGTAAGTACTTTGAGAACTCTTTGATCAAGTTACTTCTTCGAGTATTTTATTAACTTAGTTTGTTACTTTATTGATGGTTTGCGAAGTTCGCAGGTAGAATATAATCGACGAATTAGCCACCGGATCTGGTCAAAATGGTGAACCCAAAGGTACCTATCAGTCTACCACCGGAAATTTTTAATCGACAGCTGTTCCCAATTTTCCGGTACCCATTCGGCAGCTAAAAGCGAAGCATACGATTCGGATTCGTCGGTTTATTTCACTAATTACTATTGAAATTTGCTTCGGAGGACGACGAGGATGGTATCGAATTTATCGATGTTGGATTACTTTTATGTATTGGGTAAATTTTTTATTTTTTATTTCATTTTCGAAGCGTATGTGATAATTAATTCAATTTCACTCTTTATACAGTTCTTCGAATTCCAACTCGAGCACTCCTTTGAAAGAACAAAATGGTCAAAATGAGCAGAAAGGTCTTGAAGATTTTGGTGAGAATTACATGCCTTAGAAGTGATTACGTTAGAACGGAGTTGAAAAAACAATGCCGAAGTCGAAAAGTTCCAAGAACTGTTCCTCAAACCAAGTAACTATTTATACTGTTCCTAAAGAAACTGTTTGGCCTTATCGAAGGTACTATTTATTACCAATTTTTTCTTATTTTTCGTAGCGTTTAGTTCGGAGTTGGAGTACAACGATGATTGGGAAAAAACCATAACGAAATGAGCCAGACCTTACGAGCATCTTCACGAGACGTTCTTAGTTCGAAAGGAGACTTAATCGGTGTAATTTAAAGGTATATATTTTATTATTGCTATTTATCGAAAAAACGAACTTATTTACGATTAATTGTGTCGCAGGTACGTCATATTTTAGAAATTAGGAAAAAAGTCCTGAGCCTAGAATGTTTACAATTGTTCCATAATATCATATCGGCCGATACGTGCACCAGAGAGGCCTCATGATAGATGCCATTGATCTATCTCGACCGAAAAATGGAAAATCCGGTACAATTCTATGGCATGGCTACCTCCTGGAGCACCCAACTCAACCAAAATTCAGCACACATTTGTTATATCGTGCCATTGGAGTGTTTAATGTTGATAATGAAGTTCAATTCGAACCGAATGATGTTCGATGGATAACTTTGTCTCGTTCATTGACGAATTTTTATAGTTAAATTATCTTTATTTGCCTTTTTTTTTTCAAAGAATTACACATATCGTCGAAAAAGTATTTTCCGGCGAGTAAGATGTCGATTACAATGATTATATTTTGATCGTGGTGAAGAATTTGTTCGCGATTTACAAGATTTAAAAGTCTTTGGCGTTGGAGTAATGCTTCATTGAACGGGTCTAGAGCTATGAAGCTTAAAATGCCTGAATTTGAGTTATTTAATTTAATTTAAACGATGATCAGCGTTATTATACCTAATTATCGTTTATTTGACTCAAACGAAGGATTATTCAAACGAATATTTCACGTTAATATTGACTGATGAACGCGGATTAATCTTAAACAGGCCATCAATTTGTTCTTAATTACCTCGTTTGTTTATTACGAGTGTACCTATAGGCAGAGGTGAGTGGGAAAAATGCAATTGAACCATTATTTATTGAAAAAGTATCAGTAATTAGGTCCAGGTACGTATGTACGTTTATGTACAAATACAATGTATGTACATTGTACATACATAATTGCAGAATAATAGAAAAAAAACACAGGTAATTATATTTATTTGATTCATTGAATCATCATGGTCGTAAATCTTCTTTTGCCAATAGAAAATTTTCAATTCGTTTTGACAGATAAAATTTCTATAGATTATTATACGGTTCATTGAATCATGCTTGTAAATTTTCTTTTACCAATAGAAAATATATAATTCCTTTTGATAAATAAAATTTCTACAGATTATTATACGTTTCATTAAATCAGGTTCGTAAATTTTCTGTTAACAAAACAAAAAATTTTATTATTCAATTTTAAATTTAAGGCAATAAATTTCTTCCGAGCAGACAACAGAATTTCGATAGCTAGATGCATCGGAGCGAAAACCTTTTGTTAAAAAATTCTTTAGCTATTAACAAAAGCGTTATCACATTTGAAATTTTACGACCCCCGCTTTGTATTTATAAAACCGGTGCTATTCGGAACACCTGCTGTGATACAAATTCCGCCCTTATCTTTTATTACCCCCCAATAAAATAGGAACGTGTTGCAGTTGCGCATTAGTCACGAACGAGTTATTTTCTTTGTTAACAAATTTAAAAGGTTTCTATACGAATGCTTTCGGTCGAATTTGATCAAATTCGGGGGCAATAAAATTTTATTGCGTTAGAAATTTTAGCGGTGAGACGACAGATAATATTTTTTGTAGGGTCGTGTGCAATATTTTAGAGTGGGGGTATTTTGGTAGTGCCGTGTGCAATTTCGAAGAGTGGGGGGTTGTTGGAACTTGGAAGGGGTTAGTCGTTGCTTTTGGCTGTCAGTGAGTCACCGGACTCGGTAGGGGAAAGTGAGGATGAATTGTAAACAAACTGGTTCATCATGGTTAGTTCTGTGCCTTTAATGAGTGATTTGTTCTTGTTTTTCGAGTAATTAACGCTTCTGTTTTCTAGGTTAACGTTGTGTGGAGCATCTTGTGTTCTTGCTGCGATGTGATGAGTGATCATTGTTGATGGAAGTGTACGGCTATGCAAGGTGAATGTGGAAGAAGCAAACTGGGTAATGTTTGTAATTGTTTTCTAGTCGATTATGCATGTTCTGTCAACTAATATATTTGTATGATTCAATTTGTAGGTGACAATCGCCTAAAGTATTTTACTAGTGGTACCTAGTTGGTGGATTTCAGAATCAGTGGAATTGAATTCAGAAGCGGATCTTGGAAGCGACAATGCGAGTAAGTGGTACCTAATTGCATGTGTTTTAACTTGGAAGAAACAATGCGAGTAAGCAGTACCTACCTAATTGGGTTTTATTGTATTAATTCATTACTAATTATGCATGTATTGATTTGCTAATGTTTTTCATGTTGTATTTACAGATTCCTTCAGTATTTTGTTTCCTGTTTCCAAATTTTGATAGTGGAATTTGAAAGAAACATCGGTGCTTGCTGTCGAATCAAGTCAAGATGCTTCTTCGTTGCCGATCGAGTTCGTAGAGGAATTTAGAAGAAT
The DNA here is from genome assembly GCA_900064475.1 of Pseudococcus longispinus. Classification (NCBI taxonomy): domain Eukaryota; kingdom Metazoa; phylum Arthropoda; class Insecta; order Hemiptera; family Pseudococcidae; genus Pseudococcus; species Pseudococcus longispinus. The sequence goes on along the minus strand of FIZU01041964.1, from coordinate 4,984 downwards.
CAATGCCAGATTCTGAAGTATTCTCTCGTGAAGCTTTTATTTTATCATGCATGAATTTTAAACGTTCATACTGTGTGCATTGACCTAATGTTTTCGATGTTGTATTTACAGATTCCTTCAGTATTTTGTTTCCTGTTTCCAAGTGGAATTTGAAAGAAACATCGGTGCTTGCTGTCGAATCAAGTCAAGATGCTTCTTCGTTGCCGATCGAGTTCGTAGAGGAATTTAGAAGAATCAATGCCAGATTCTGAAGTATTCTCTCGTGAAGCTTTTATTTTATCATGCATGAATTTTAAACGTTCATACTGTGTGCATTGACCTAATGTTTTCGATGTTGTATTTACAGATTCCTTCAGTATTTTGTTTCCTGTTTCCAAGTGGAATTTGAAAGAAACATCGGTGCTTGCTGTCGAATCAAGTCAAGATGCTTCTACGTTGCCGATCGGTAGAAGAAACAATGCGAGATATATGCTTGTACATATTCCATGGTTTTATTTTATTTTTTGATGTTTTGCACACATTTTAAACAAGTTGATATTGTTGTAGATGTAAATCGTCGCAGTTGTGAACGGTCACGTATGAAGAATCGTCCAACTACTCCAGTATCTGCTGTTCAATCGAGTCGAGATGCTTTTTCGATGTCGATGAAAGAAATCATCCAAACAGTCGAGCAATTGGATTCTATTTTGACCTGTGAGCCAACTCACAGCCTGGTACTTATGGTACAAGTCGTGATATTATCAGTTTAAATATGTTGTATCGAGAAACACTTGCAGCAAATGTTGTACCAGGGTCAATAGGTCGTCGAGTATCCGGTCTATTTGTCCGATCTAGAAGCATCGCTGACTGGAGCAGAGCCTGAAGAATTCCAGCAGGTTTTGGAAGAAACCTAGGTATAGAAATCGTTTAGTGTCGATTGAATGACGTCTTCGTCTAAACTGTTTTATTTTTTCAGATTCCGAAAAGGTTATTACGAGAATTAGATTACTTGCAGCAGAAAATCGGTCGAGAGGTCAAGAAAAAGGTGAAGCACTGAAGCAGCTACATCCCAATCCGGTCTATTTGTCTGATCTAGGAGCATCGCTGACCGGAGCCGAGCCTGCAGAATTACAGCGGATTTTTAGAAGAAACTGATGTAGGTATAGAAATCGTTGCGTGTCGATTGAATGATGTCTGCGACTAATTAGTTTCTTTACTTTTTCAGATTTTGAAGAGGCTATTGTTTTCGTCGAGTCTACTCAAGGAGGATGGAATGCGAATTAGGTAACCAGCAGCAGAAAATGGGTCGAGAGGTCAAGAAAAAGGTGAAGCACTGAAGCAGCTACATCGCAATTCGGTCTATTTGTCTGATCTTTAGGAGCATCGCTGAACGGAGCCGAGCCCGAAGAATTATAGCAGGTTTTAGAAGAAACCGATGTAGGTATAGAAATTGTTACGTGTCGATTGAATGACGCTTTCGACTAAATTGTCACGTTATTTTTTCAGATTCCGAAAAGACTATTGCTTTCGTTGACGCCGAAAATCGGTCGAGGAAAAGGTGAAGCAGCAACATCGCGAGTATGGAGCAATTGAAAATAATGAAAGAATTGGAGAAAGCTGATGAAGATGCCATTGAAAAAAAATTTAGAAGTTCGAAAGTGAGTTGATCCTGTCTAATCGAATTGATAATGTAATAATGACGTATTTTACAGGATAAAGTAGTCCCACAACATGCTATGGAGGTAATCGACGAAGAATTGAATGAATTAGGCTGCTTGGAAACTTATTCGTCGGAATTGAAGTAAGATATTTGTCTATGGTTTTGATTGATCTTACTTTCTAGTTTTTTTTCTTCGACTTGTTTAATTTGTTAATTGTTTTTATACAGTTTATCGCGTAATTATGTCGACTGGTTGACTTTGCTGCCTTGGGGAGTTACCACCGATGAAAATTTGGATTCAGCCAAAGCTTCCGCTGTCCTCGATGAAGATCATTATGGAATGGAGGACGTAAAACAATGTATTTGAGGTGAATTGAGACGATTTTTTTGAATTTTTTTCCATTGTGCAATAGAATTACAATGATTGCACCTTGTTTTATAGGATTTATCGCGGTCAGTATGTTGAGGAGCACCACCGAAGAAGATTTGGATTCAGCCAAAGCTTCTGCTGTACTGGATGAAGATCATTATGGAATGGAAGACGTATAAGAACGTATCTGAGGTGAATTGAGACGATTTTTTTCTGTTTTTTTTTCCATTGTGCAATAGAAGTACACTAATTACACTTTGTTTTATAGATTTATCGCCGTCAGTATGTTGAGGAGCACCTGATTGACTTTGCTGCCTTGGGGAGCACCGCCGAAGAAAATTTGGATTCAGCCAAAGCTTCTGCTGTCCTCGATGAAGATCTTTATGGAATGGAAGACGTAAAAGAACGTATCTGAGGTGAATTGAGACGATTTTTTCGATTTTTTTTTCCATTGTGCAATAGAATTACAATAATTACACCTTGTTTTATAGGATTTATCGCCGTCAGTATGTTGAGGAGCACTTCAGATGAAATTCTATGCTTTCACGGACCTCCTGTCGTGGGAAAAACTAGTCTAGCTCGACGAAGTGGATAAGATTGGCAAGTTCTCCTGTTTGAGACAGATTTCCCGATGACCTAGAACTATCTATCCGAAGTAGGAGCGGATAACGAGTTTTTGATCAAGAATCATATTTATTTTCAATTACCAGAAGTATATAAATTTCACATGATTTGATTTACTCGCTTGTAAAATCGAAAGAATAATTATTGTTGTGATTCGCAGGGAACTACTCCGAAAAATGGTTCCAGCGCCGGATGTACCATCATGTTCCTGTACGTCAGAACGCAGATATGACCGGCGAGATCTCGTTTACCGGCAAAGTTTTTCCAATCGTTGATATCAACGAAAATTATCGCTGTAATAACTGTTTTAAATTTTTCTAATGAGTGATTTTTATATCCTTTCTCTTTGGTTGTTGTGTTTGTTTCAATTGTTATATTTTTCGATGGTAAAATACCTATTTGTAATGCCCTGAAATTGCTTTCTTTTCTAGTTTCATTGGATTTGAAGCTTTTGCCATGTTGCAGTGGACAATCACCTCATTGAATTGGATCTTTTCGCACTCATGGAAGTAGCCTACGCCGTTCATTCTCAACTGCTTATCCGATACCAATTCGTTACTAGCTGTCATCGAGTGAATGTCTTTTTGTATTATGATTAGCGTTTTGTTAGGTACCTACCTATTTTTTGATAGATATTGTTACCGAAATGTAAACCAGTATATGTTTAAATTACCTGGCAACACGGTTGAACCGTTTAATTCCGACGGTGACCAAGAAGAAAGATAAAATTGTACATAAAAATGTTCTAGTTACATTTTTTAATTGCGATTTTGTGACGTTGGGTATTGTAATCGATGTTTACGTGAATTAATTTGGTAGGTACCTACCTATTTTTTGATGGATATTGTTACCGAAATGTAAACAAGTATGTTTAACTTACTGAATTCCGACGGTGACCCAGAAGCAAGATATAATTGTACATAAAAATGTTCTAGTTAAATTTTTCAATTGTGATTTTGTGACATTGGGTATTGTAATCGATGTTTAGGTGAATTAATTTGGTAGGTACCTACCTATTTTTCGATATTCCGACGGTGACCAAGAAGCAAGATAAAATTGTACACAAAAATGTTCTAGTTAAATTTTTTAATTGTTATTTTGTGACGTTGGGTATTGTAATCGATGTTTATGTGAATAATTGAATTTTTGTATCTGAGAAATTTTTCTGTCGCGATCATTGTACTATTATTTTTTTGTAGATCATCTTTTCAACTAGTGTTGTACATTTATACAAATAAAATTTGTTTCCTATGAGTAATGTTTTTTAATTAGATTTATAAAAGTAATGTAGATTAAGTTGTAATTGAATCTGAAGAGATTTGTATAGAAGAAATTTGCATATGCGAGCTTGAAAAGAAAACAATTTGAAAAAAATTGGTTTTCGAAAGATTTAATATGCGAATTCATTGACGTTACAAAATGATCAGCGGAAAAAATCACTTACCATGAATGTCCTGACCTAAAACTATATTTGAGATGAAAAAAAAAATTACTGAACATCGATACCTTGGTCTAAAACTAGATTGGAGATGAAAAAAAAATTACTGAACATCGATACCCTGATTTAGAACGAAATTAAGATAAACGAATTACTGAACATCGATACATTGGTCTAAAACTAGATTCGAGATGAAAAAAATAATTACTGAACATCGATACCCTGATCTAGAAAGAAATTAAGATAAACGAATTACTGAACATCGATACGGGGTCTAAAACTAGATTCGAGATGAAAAAAAAATATTACCGAACATTGATACCCTGATCTAAAACTAGATTAGAAATGAAAAAAATTACTGAACATCGATACCCTGATCTAGAAAGAAATTAAGATAAACGAATTACTGAACATCGATACGGGGTCTAAAACTAGATTCAAGATGAAAAAAATACATTACTGAACATTGATACCCTGATCTAAAACTAGATTAGAAATGAAGAAAATTACTGAACATCGATACCATGATCTAGAAAGAAATTAAGATAAGCGAATTACTGAACATCGATACGGGGTCTAAAACTAGATTCAAGATGAAAAAAATACATTACTGAACATTGATGCCCTGATCTAAAACTAGATTAGAAATGAAGAAAATTACTGAACATCGATACCATGATCTAAAACTAGATTCGAGACTTTAAAAAAATTACTGGCCAGTTACCCCTTACCCAAGTGGTTAAAATATGATTAACTATTTTTTAAAAACGCCTTAAAGGGTATGCAGCCAAACTTACATCGGCGCAGGAGTTGCCTAACCACCAGCGTAGCGAGAACAGCTTTTTTTTTTCGCGATCCTTCGTTCGTTCGTTCCTGAAATTGGATCACATGTTTGGTTCCCTCGTTCGTTCGT
>FIZU01041961.1:0-18304 GCA_900064475.1 Pseudococcus longispinus | reverse complement strand
TGAAGGTCGTTGTAGGGGTCGAAAAAAATTGAAAAAATTTCAGAACATTACCCTCCAGTACCTGTATATACATACCAAGTTTGATAAAAATCGGTTGAAAACTCGCGGAAATAGAATTTTGTAGCTTAAAATCACTATTTTGGGGGATGCAGCCCCCAGGGGTGGAGCCCCAGGATTCCACCAAAGCTTAAAAATCATCTTTTACTATAACAAATCGGAAGCCATGAAAAAAATTTTGAATTTCGACCAGAGGCCGATTGACCCCCTTACCACACCAGAGCCTTTAAAATTTATTTACAAAATTGTGAAATTATAATTTTAATACTCAAAAAAATGGGAGATAATTTTTCAAAAAAAAAAAAACGTAAAAAATGAGATTTCATGTATATATGCCTTTTTTAATTTTTTAAATGGTTGTGGCTCCTACAATTTTAAACTTGTATAGGAAAAACATCAATAGCTCATCTCGTACAGCTCAAAAAGGTCATCAAAAAATAAAACCATTTTTTGTTGATCTTCTAGAGCACTACCTAATGTGCTATTAATTTTTTATCCGACTCTGAAATTGTAGGAGCTACAGCCATTTAAATGGTAAAAAAAGCATATATTCTTAAAATATAATTTTTTTCAAGTAAGTATACAATTTTTTTGAAGTGGTCTTTCATGTTTTCACATTTGTGTGGTTTGGGTTGCTGCATCTCTGATTTGAAGGGGGTGCACTCCTACCCGAAACACTATGTACATATATTTTGTTCTAAGCAAATGCTCTTAGCAGCCGTCTTTTTTCCAATCGAAAATGGAACACTCTGTATAACTATGGACCTATTTAATCGAGTAAATAACGAATAGAAAAATATCACGATGATTTTTTATAATTTTTTAGTTTCTGACACGTCTTCGAATGGGCATAAGTATATCGGTCGGGCTAGTATTGGGATTATTTTTCCACGACATTGGAAAGGACGCTGCCCAAATGTCGAATAATTTTAATTTATTATTTTTTTGCGTTTTATTTGTCATGTTTAATGCGCTGACATCGAAAATAATCACTTGTGAGTATAAACAGAAATGATAGAACGCACGTAGAATTACAAATGTTTGAAATTTGCTAATCGATGTTTATAATTCAGTTCCAGATGACCTGCCTGTGATAAAACGAGAGTATTTCAATCGATGGTATTCGCTCAAAGCATATTTCATATCGACTACTCTTGGCGATGCGCCGATTCAAGTAAATATTGCGAAGCATTGGCCATCTCTATAGGTATACCTAAATGTGTAATACGCGATTTATTTTGAAATAGGCTTTGAGCGTTTCAATATGCACGAGCCTCGTGTACGTATTATCGGGCCAACCGCTAGAATGGATGAGAATGAGTCAATTTTTAATCATCATAATTTTAATCGCTTTATTGTTTCAAGATTATGGTATTTTAGTTGGAACTTTACTGAACATTGAGGTGAGTGTAGTCTTCCAGACGATAGTTCAATCGAGCAAGAAAATATGGAATGTTACGAATCGTGTATTTTTTTTTTTTTTCAGAATGGACTCATATTTGGATTGTTTACAATTTCTCCATGGGTCATGTTCTCTGGATTTTTTTTGTATTACAGAGACACGCAGTGGTATTTTCAATGGATGTATGATATATCTGTACTGAGACATGCTCTCGAAGCGATTAGTATTGCAGTATATGGGTATAATCGTAAAAAATTGCGTTGTTCGAAGGTAGGTATCTAATTACAGAGTGTCAGATTGATTTTAGGTACAATATAAGCATCGATTACCTCTTTGTGGTATTATCAACCAAGAACTAATCAGAGATTAGGTACCTAGAATCAATCGATCACTCCTGTACTTTGGTACTTTTAATGCTTAATTCTTGATTTTTAATCCATAATTCTTTTACCTCTATTCTAGATATTTTGCTATCATACAGATCCGAAAGAGTTTTTGGCCTTTGTTGATATTTCATGTGACAAATATCTGATAAATTTGGCCTATATTACGACTTTATTTGTGGTAGTCAAATTGGCCTGCTATTTTGTATTAAAACGTAAACTTCGTTCGTGATATATGACCGAAGAACCAAACTAGTCATTAACATTACCAAATTTTCAATCGACCTTTTTTTTAATAAATTTTACACTTATGTAAGTTTGTTTCTCTTGCTCGATTACAAATCGAATATGAAAGAGAAAGACAATAAAACAAATGAAAATACGTTGAAAGTATATTTTTCTACATTTTACTACGTTGGACGCGCTCTCGTACGATTGAAAAATTCGTTCACGAATAAAAAAAAAATACATCAAATAATTAGATACAGGTATATGATTCGAATTAGAAATTTAAAACAACGAAACAAAAGAAAAAAACAAAACAAAATAAGGTATAGGAATAAAATAAATAGGTATTCGAACGATCATGATAGGGAGTAATTCAATAAAAAATCACAGTTAAAATAAACATGGTAAAAAGCATTCACAATCACCAGGATCAAAAAGAAATAAAGATTATCGTAGGCGTCATTACCTTTCAAGAGGAAACCGGATCCCTAAACTAAAACCTATTTGTAAACTTTCTATACAACCAAATTCAGAAGAAAAAATACGGAAAAAACCTAATTATCAAAACAATACTATCGGTACTTAAATCAATAATCACCGTGAAAATTATATTTAGCGGTCGAGGCATTCTTACGAGCTGATTTTTTACCTCTTCTTTTATGATTCTTTTTGGAAGAAGGAATGGGCTGTTTAGTTTTTGAAGATCCTTCTTGGGTGTCGCTCTGATCATCGGAGGTTTCACCGCTTTCTGAAACGCTGGTTAGTTCCGTTTCGGAATTTTGCAAATTTTCGTTGTACAAACGTATGTGGTCTTGCCTAATTTTGGAATTTGTGGAAGATTCGGTTTCGCTGGTGTCGCTTTCGCTGGCTCGACGTTCTTTGCGTTGGGTTCGACGTTTGGTTCGTTTGCGTTGCTCCAAAATGCTGATATCGGAGCTGTGTGACCAAAAAAATGCTCGATTAGTTGCAGCATTGATTTATTTATCACGTAAAGGAGACAAAAATTATCAACTTTTCAAAAAAATTGGTGCAAATAGGTGGTTTTTTTTACATAAAAAATATATCAAGTAAAACGCGTTCATTTTCATTTTTTACCTGTACAATTTCTTCGATATGACTTCATTAAAGGTCACCGTCTTTTTGGGAGCCGAATGGCTGTACGAATCTGATGAGAAATTGATATCGTCAACCGAATACGACCGACTGGTTTCCACATGATACAACTCATCTCCACTGGATTCCGAAAAACTTCTATTTTTCTTCAAAATGCTCCCTCTCGACTGCAAAAAAAATATGTCAAGTTCGACTGATCATCGTAATTTACGCTGATTGAGCAGAATTACTCACCATATCCGCATATTTATACGCCGATTGAATATCAATAGGCTGGGTACCTTCTGAGAATACTCCATCCAGGTCTTCATTTTCGCTTTTATGGCCATCGAAACCATCTTCTTCCGATGTTTTCTCGACAGATCGCTTTTTCCGACGAGATTTCTTGACACTTTTCGAATCTATTATCCAAGAATGATTCTCTATTTCCGAATTCGTCTCCGTTTGAGCCGATTCTCGCGAAATCTCGAATATTAATTCGGATTCGCTCATGCTATGCTTTTCATCTTCCAAATTATCTGCTTTATAGATGGGAAATTCGGCGAAGTTGATATTATCTAGGAACTTGTTACGAAGATGTTCTTGATTTGCAATAACTTTTCCGGTAGTCATTTCAGTTTCAGGTTTCGTTGTCGATGTCTTCGGATTTCGGCTGTCTTCCGGCGATATTTTCAACGTGACTTGTTCCGGAGCGAATTTGGTTACTTCCAAGACCACATCTAGCGGATTTTCTTTCTGCTAGTAATAATAAAAATAATGCGTATTAGAAATTGGAGTCGGGCCAACGAAAGTTGGGAATCATTGCCGATGATAAACATCGCACTTACTTTATCGTTTACTTGTAATTTAATTGCTTCTGGTTCGTTGAGATAAGACCTTTTCAAATTATCCTTATCAGAGCCGGCTAAATATTCTAAAGGAGGTTTGCCTTTTTCCAAGTATAAATAAACGAATGTATTTTCATCTTCTACCAGATGCTGCAACGGTTCTTCAGGCTGCAGTAAATTATCGGCGAAAACGACGCAAAACGAATAATACATAGGGAAGTGCCCTGCCCCGAGGGTGGAAAATTTCATCATACAACCTTTTCGGTCTTCGAAAATACGATATTTGAACGAGTCGTAACAAACGTTGCGTACTTTCAGCACAAATGCCACCTTGTTGTCATAATAATTGCAATAGTGTTCGGGAACTTTGTATTTGATATCTTCGTGTAAAAAATTGTCTTCGTTATTCGATTCGGGAGGTACCAATGACGTATTGCTATCGACCTTAAGGTTTTCTAATTTATCGTTCAATTCGGTAATTAATGCGGTAGTTTGCGAATGTTTTTCGTCGCTTTCGTTACATGATTTAGATTTCCTTTTAATCGGTATTTCAACTTTCAAAACATGAGTATCCGGATAAAACTTGGCAGAGCTTCGATCTTCATCCACTTCATATACAAGAGGTATGCTAACTTTGTACCTAACAGGATCGTCGTTTTGTAAATGTAAATAAGATGACTTCACCTCGAGTTTAGTGTTCTGAATGGAATTCAACAACGGCAGTTTAATCTCAACCAGTGTATGAGATGGTATTAATGCATTGAGCTTGGAAAACGTATCGTTAGTGCAGTTCTGCAAGTCTTTCTGATCACGATAGATGATTGAATACGAAGGTTCTGTATAATCATCGACGGTGTGACAGTTTTCTTGTGCCAGACTGGCATCCGGCGAATGGTTCGAGAGACGTAATAACGTTTGTTCGAGCGAACCTTTATGCGACTTTTTCAGTATAACAAAATTGATTTTATCCAGGCGAGTATTGTATGATTTTTCTACCGCTGCGAAGGCAGTATCGTGTACGAGTTTCTTAATTGCGGCATTCTGATCAGCGTATTTCAACGCTTCCGGATGAAATACCAAAGTGTAAACAGAATAGATATTGTTACTCTTATCGTGTCTAGATTGCACCGGTGATACGGAATAAGGAATTGACAAATTGATACCTTGAATGTTATTTTGTTCAGCACCGCGAGAACTCATTTTGGTGATGGTTTCACTGGTACAAAAGTTGATATAAGTTTTGGTAGTGCCATTGGCGGTGGTTTTTATCACATAGGATGGTTGCGGTTTTACGAACACTACGTCACGACCGAGTTCTTTCTCCAATTTTGTAATTTCCTCTTCGTATTGTTTCCGGTTAACTGGGTCATTTATTTCTTCCACATAATGCCGGAACAGGTCGCGGAATTTCTCATCAGCGAAGGCTTTGCTTAGTTTGGATATCTCTTCGCCAGATAGATTTAAGTTACGTACAGAACTTGCTGCCATTACCGAGAACTAGAATCAATCGAATTAAAAAAATTTCGTTTACTGCGTTGCTACGGTTTTATTATCAAATCAAAATGCCGAAAATTTACACTTGGCGCAGCCTTCGGGCGCAGCAAATTGCAAATAAACACGCGTGATTTAATTTGGAGTGGTGGGGGGGGGGTCACGGTGATACGACTAAAGATACGACGTTAGATTGAGCCGGATGCGACAAGTGAACAAATCTTGACGATAATGAAATGAATTTCCCATTTTTTCATACTCTTGATTTTTATTAGAAGTTTTTTTTTATTTTGATTTATTTTTATATTTTTATATTTGATTAATTTGGTTTCAAAAAATTGAAATATTGGAAAAAACAGTAGAAAAAAAGTAATTGAAGAGAGAGCAACAAGAACTTCACAAAATGGCACATACAATTTTTTTTTTGTAAAAACGTGTAAATTACCGTAATTTCGTGCGATTTCCTTATCACAATTGAAATCAGCTGTTCCGTCATTTCTTGTTTTTATGCGAAGTTCAAAGTTACGAACAACCTGAACAACTTTCAGTTTCAACAACTTTCGTAAATCGGTACTTGAATTTTGAAAACTTTATCTCATTTTCAATGATAATGCATAATGTTGTTGATTAATTATTCAACGTTACGTGAACGTAACAAAATATTTACGCCGTAATAATTATGTTGAGTAATGTAAGGATAGTTAAATTACTGAAAAATTATTGTAGAAGTAGTTTCTGTATTTTAAGCGAAGTACCTAAAACTTCATCATTTTCAACAATCCTCTTGTAAGTTCAACTTTTACCGATTGTATTTCGTTGTATTAACGTTCCAGTATTGTATTTCATCTTGCATTTCCCAGTTCAAAGCAGGAATATCTTTGTATGATGGCTGCTTCTACGCATTCGGCAACCTTTACCAATCAATTGATTCACGAACGATCACCCTACTTGCTTCAACATGCTAGGAACCCAGTAAATTGGTATAATTTCTCTATATAATCATCTATCCTCGAAGATTGATACTTGAATACTTATTGACTACATTGCTCGTGCAACAGGTACCCATGGAATAATGAAACCATCGAGAAAGCGAAAAAAGAAAACAAAGTAATATTTCTTTCGGTGGGATATTCTACTTGCCATTGGTGTCATGTTATGGAGAAAGAATCATTCGAAAATGAATCGGTTGCTGCAATCATGAACGAACATTTCATAAATATCAAAGTTGATCGCGAAGAGAGACCGGATATTGATAAACTGTATATGACTTTTGTCCAGGTATGGTCAATTCCATATTTTACAGTAATACTAGTATATCAGAAAATAAAGTACTGTATATCATATTTCAGTTGACATCTGACAGCGGTGGCTGGCCAATGAGTGTATTTCTTACACCAAATCTTCATCCAATCGCCGGAGGAACGTATTTTCCTCCCGAAGATAAATACGGTAGACGAGGATTTAAATCTATTCTGCTCGATGTTGCTAAACAAGTTAATTCAGTTTTATCATCACTTTTTAACTTTAAAAAAAAAACATTGTTACATCTAAAATACCATTATTTGTAGTGGAGGGAAGATCCTGAAAAATTAAGTGCGACCGGAAAAAAAGTAATTTCTATGTTAGAAATGGCCAACACTTTCGAAGTAGGCATAGCAGCTGAATTAACTAAAGGTGCTGTTCCAGACGAAAGTTGTGTTAAACTATGTTACCAGCAGCTTTCTCATCGATTCGATAATACTTTCGGAGGTTTCGATATTGCTCCTAAATTTCCTCAGCCGTCCAATCTCCTCTTCTTGTTTCATTTCTACGCTCAAAATCCCAGTGCCAATGAGAACAAGATGGCTTCAACTATGGCATTGAAAACTCTGGAGATGATGGCAAAAGGAGGTATTCACGATCACATTGGACAAGTAATTTTAGTCAATTTATTGTGGTATGAACCGCGAAAACTTCTCTCCGATATTCGATAGAAACAAAAATTACGAACTCTTTTTTCGAAGGGTTTCGCTCGATACTCGACAGATGAAAAATGGCACGTTCCTCACTTTGAAAAAATGCTCTATGATCAAGGTCAGTTGGCTGTGGCATATTCGATCGCTTACCTCATTACAGAAAGACCCTTATTCAAAGATGTATTGAACGATATTCTGACTTATGTTGATCGTGACTTGAGTTTCAAGGTAATGAACCTTAGAATAGCATAATTTTTAGTTATATACTCGCCTATATTCTTTGATTATTTTTTTATATTTTAGGAAGGTGGTTTTTATAGCGCCGAAGATGCAGATTCTTTGCCATCTAAAGAAGCTGAACATAAAACTGAAGGTGCATTTTACGTTTGGACTTACGATGAAATAGAAAGTTTATTAGCTCAGCCTTTGAAAAATAATGATACCGTTTCACTCAGCGAAGTCTTCGTGGATTATTATAGCGTCAAAAAAAAAGGAAATGTGGATCCTCATGGAGTAAGTTCGCTTCTATTTCGCGAATCATTTGTTATTATAATACATTCGCACAAAATTATCTTAATTTTCAGGATCCACATGGTGAACTATTGGATCAAAATGTTCTTATCGTTTTTGGCAGTGAAAAAAATACCGCCGAAAAATTCAACCTCAGCGAAGACCAGCTTAAAAGCGAATTAGAAACAGCTCGTAAAATACTATTCGAGGAACGAAATAAACGGCCTAGGCCTCACTTAGATTCTAAAATTATTACTTCGTGGAATGGTTAATAGCTCATTTGATTGCTTTGCTAACTCGATATCGTTTGATTACTCGTAGAATTATTTTTTTTTGTAATCGCAGGACTTATGTTATCCGGATACGCAGTAGCCGCACAATCATTACAAAATAACGAGTACAGAGACAGAGCCATTAAAGCTGCCGAATTTATTAAAAAATATTTATGGTCGGAAAGCAGCCAAGAACTTCTGCATTGTTGTTACGTGGATGATACTAAGGAGAATGTCGTGCAGATGTAATGCAGTTGTATTCGAATTCTTGTAATTTGAAATTTTGAAATTAATCATCTTGCTTTTAATATGTTTAGCCGGAACCCCATCCACGGATTTTTAAACGATTACGCTTTCTTGATTCGTGGCCTATTGGATCTGTATGATTGCACTTATGATCCTCAGTGGATTGAATGGAGTGATATTCTGCAAGAAAAACAGAACCAACTGTTTTGGGATATCAAGCAAAAAGCGTACAATTTGAATTTGCCCAACGATGAGACGGTTTTGTTATCTCTGAAAGATGGTAAAAATAATTACTCAGCCGGAAAACGTTTCATCTTCGCGTAAACTCAAAATATTACTTTTTTCTCTCTAGATCATGACGGAGCTGAACCTTCAGGAAATTCAGTAACCGTGCAAAATTTGTTGCGATTAGCAACTTTGTTAGATCGAAATGATTATTCAAAGATAGCCGAACAAATATTGTCATCTTTCACAAGTAGATTGACTCGATTCCCATTATCTCTCCCCGAGATGGTTTGCGGACTTATGTTTTTTAACGAGTCCGCTACTCAAGTAAGTATTTTCTCACCCAAGATTCACTTACGAATGGAATTTCTCACACCGATATCATTTCAGGTTTTCGTCGTCGGCTCTAAAAATGATCCTGTAACGAAAGATATGCTATCGACAATACACAAACATTATATCCCAAATCGCGTATTGGCTGTGATTGATGACGACAAAACGTCGGTGCTGTATCGAAAATCAGAAACCATTCAAAGTATTGCCGACTCTAATCCCAAAAAAGTCAACGTGCACGTTTGCAAAAAACGTGTATGTTCTTTACCTGTCACAACAGTTGAAAGTTTAGAATCATTGTTGACTTGAATATTTTTTTAAATAAATGTGTAAATTTAATAACAAAATTTATTCGTGTGTGAAATTAAATGTAAGTTCATCAAATGTATAAAAAATAACGTAACAAATCCTTACACGCGAGCGTACGCTTATTGTATAGTTTTATACTTCGTATACATTTATTCCTTTATCATATTATTGGCTTTAATTTTATAATTACTTCCAAAATGTAAACTAGATGATTCCATGATCTGTTTTGCAATTGTGCGCGCTATCAGTGGAAGCAACTCAAGCTGAAAACGTACGATCGCTATAATGCCACTACTGCCTCGAATCTAAGTAAATAGGGGATTTTCTTATGAATAAAAACGCGTGGGTTGAGATCATTTTATGGGGCAGTACACGAATATTTAATAATACAAGTAACAAAAAATAATATAAAAAATAAGCAATTAACAAGACTTCTAACATAAAAAAGTATTAAAAAACAGGTACAAAATTTTTACATCGTTGGTGAAAGTGTGAAATGAGTATTATTTGATGAAGTATTATAATTTTTATGTATCACACTGATATCTTCGTATGAATTTCGACCGTCTTTCAATCTGAAAATATTAATACGTTATTAATCGACTAAAATTATAAAGATATTCAAAATTCAAACTCATCAATTTTATGTAAATTGTCAGCAAAGAAGAAAGTATTTATAGGTAGAAAGAAGAAACTCGAGAAAGACGTCTTTCTTTAAAAATTTGTTTGATATAGTAGTTCATGATGTGGTTACCAGATGGCAGCAAGGCAGCAATTTTGATTTTTACATTCTTCCTTCAAAACGTTATTTTGAACATTCGTGTGTTTATATTTAAATGGTGTGGTGAATACTTTTTAAAATTTGAATTTTACCGTTAAATTTGAAGTAAAATTTCATTTTCATTCGTTTCAAGATATAATTAACGACATTATTTCATATTAATCGAGTAAAATTACCTTGTGTAAGTAGGAATATATAACAAACTAGTAGTTTCGTAATCACAACCGTCTGAAATTCGCGTCGATTGAGGAACTGAAGTATCATTCGATGGAGCAATTTCTCGATTGTCAACGTACACTCCGCTAATACGTTGATCGTTGTATTTCTTATATCGGTTATTCTACGAATTTTCAAATTATTTGGCGAATTAACAAAAACTATATTTCGTTTGATTAGAACAGAAAACATGTCATCGTCAGAACATACTTGAGGAACTAACACATTGTGCGAATCTAAAGAACGGTAATCCGTTTCGTTGCCGGTGGAATTACTGCAATTGCTGCATTCTTCGTAGCAACACACGGAATTTTTATATCCCGAACATGGATTGGCATTGTACGTATTGATTTGTTCTAGACGATACAAACATACACTCGAGTAAGTACATTGATCAAGCATGATTAATAATTTGTACCTAAATATAGATTTAAATATCGATCGAAGTATTTATTGAACGAAAATCTAACCTATGAATAACGTAGGTTGAAAAATGTCTGTTTTTTCAGAATGCGAATCACTGTTGCTAGTTTTTGTTAAAAACGAACTATTCGTTTCAACGCAGTTACTCGATTCGCTTACGATGTACTCTGGATTTTTGATGATGGATGTAGTAGCGTAAGGAGTAGGATTAGACGAGTAATTCGTATGGTTTACTTCCTTCTGCGGATTACCAAAAGTTGAAAAGTTTTTATGGTCCACTTCTGCGTAATCGTGTTCATTAATTCCGAGTGATTTAGATTTCTCTATATTTTGCCAGCCATGATCAATCCATAAAGTTTGTTTTCCTGCGAAAGTTTACGACGTGAGTACCTATTGCTAATCATACGTCTAGATTAAGTAGGATGTCAAACGTTGTGTAAAAATATTACCATCGAAACTATCCAACTTTTTTCCAGCGGTATGCCTTTTTTTGTAATAAATCGGTATAGAGATTCCGCAAAATACAGCGCAGACGACAAAAAACGCTAAAATTATTAACGCGTATTCCCTATTCTTTTGGTTGATATAGGTTTTGACGGCGTTATCGCGATTTATTGAGAGTTGAATGCCGTTACTATAAGGCCCTTCTCCAGCACCCGTATAGGCAACTATTCTCGTCACGTAGCTCGCGCCGAATGTCAAATTATGAAGTATAATCGACGTGGTAGACGCGTTCAGTGTTTCTTGAACTAACACTTTGCTGTCGTTATAACTGGTAACTTTTATCTGTTAACAGGCACGATAAAATGGTAATTCACCGAGCGCGAACAGCCTTGAATACAAATAAACTGCGAAATTGAAACCTGTCCTACGTACCTTGTATCCGAGTAAATGGCCGTTGAAATGCTGAGGCGGAGGAGGAGACCATTTTACAAAAGCTGTAGTTTCGTTTAACGTTTCAATTTGGATATTTTCCGGCGGCGCTGAAGGTACTAATGGAAGAAGATATTTCATTAGAGGCTAATTTATAGGATATTTTTCAATTTTTTTTCTCCAACACTTACCATCGTGTAAGGTTTGAATAGCCATGGAATTGGAAGGCTGACCGTCGACTGATTTATAAAAAGGTACGAGGAAAAAATCGTATTTTGTAAATTTCCTCAAATTACGAACGTAGCACCAGCCTTGTTTCAGTTGATCTTTCAAAACCGTCCATATGCTGTAGGTTTGTGAGCCACCGGATTGGTCGCGAAATCTTACGTATAAACCTTCGATCCATTCTTCGTTCGAGATTATCTGAAAATTCACGTTGATGTTGTGAAACCAACTTTTTCAACATTTGATACCGGCAAAGACGCGGAAAACATTAAATTACGAACGTTGAAATTGTAAACTTTACCTCCCAGGTGACTTTAATAGATGTCGACGTCTCGGCAGCAAGTTCTTTCAATACGATCACCTTTCCATTCAATCTTAGCCGAGCCTCGGCTAAAATATGATCCGGAATGATGGATTTTTCACCTAAAGTATGAATTATATCCGACATTTCGCTAGCTCCGCTCACGCCGTACGCGTTCTCGGCTCGTATTATGAATATGTAAGGAGAGTCCGGTTTCAGGTTACTTACCTGCGGTAAATTTTGAATTTTAATTTATTATAGTTATTAAAGGACCGCCATCGTCGACGTGTCATCGAAACCCGCTAAACTAACTCACCGTTGTTGTATTATTCAAAATGCGATGGGCTACGATCATCCAGCCTGTTTGCAACGACGAGCTAAAACATTCGACTGTGTAACCAATTGGATGGGAAAACGAGTTAGAAGACCAGGATAATGTGATCGACGAATTCGTAATGTTTATCGCGTAAGGTTTGGAAGGAGGATGGGGTAATTTGGATGGATCTGGAGACTTGTGCAAATGTACATCGTCTGTTGATTGATCGACGGTTAGAGACGCTGACCAGGTTGTTTCTCCACTTTCTGATGAAGCTGCGCACGTGTACAGACCACTGTCGGAGAATTGCAACGCTGTTGGAGTTGAAATACAGAAATTGTAACGATGATCGAATCGAATTCAATTCTGTAGAATTTTATAATTGATTTTTTTGTTTCGGTTTGTAGATCGAAATGGGTCAATTTTGGAGATTGCGAATTATCAGAAGATATTTCACGGACCTTGGTGTTTACTAATTTGCAAATAGAATCGAACAACGCATTCTCATAATTAAAAAAAGTATATCCGCCACTTCATCAGTCGCCACCCTATGAAGATCACTTGAATGAAACATCGTTAATCATCGCTGTCGCGAGGTTTTGTGCTGGAAAAGACTCGCGCACACGACGTCGCAATTACAACACGGAGACGGGTTAAAAAAACACGAGACAGAACAACGAACGAGGTGTCAAACAAGACAAATTAATTTTTTCCCTCTCAATCTTTCACCCGAGAGAGGCGTTTCGTAAACACCCGCATTGTTGGTATTTATGCTTAAATTTCACTCTCCATCTCATTCTCTACAAAGAACCCTCTCGACTCTGGAAGTATCTTCTTGATGATAATGAGAATGAGAAAGTTTGGCGGTGAAAAGATTAACTCGACGGAGGCTTTTTTTTTCAGTAGAATCTCACGTCTGATGAAACGCAGAGTAACATAACTTACGAGAATCCAGTTGGTAATCTTACCTTTAATGGAAAGTGTGCCTTCTAGAATTATTTCAATTCTAGGATCGTTATTAGTATCCAATGGATTGCCATTTTTGAACCATTTAATTAACGGAGTCGGCGTACCGTTGGCGCGACAATACAGCTTGGCGTCGGAGTAAATGGCCAAAGTTTGATTTGTGGGGCCTATTTCGATTATCGGTGGAGGTATGTCAGTTACCGAAGTTACCTAAAGAATTGCGAAAAATTTTTATATCAAGATCATTTGCAGTGATTTTGAAGAAATGGCCTCTCTCAGATGAACCTGCGTACCTGTAAATAAGCTCGCACGCTGGTTGATCCTGCTACCGACAAAGCTGAGCAGACTAGGAAACCTGTGTCTTCTCTCTGCGCTCCTTGGATTCGTAATGTGCCATCAGCGAGGACGTGGAAATGTCCGTAAGTGTTTCCGGCGAACATAAGCATTTGGGAACCTTCTTTAGTCCAGAATACTGATGGCGGAGGATTGCCTTTGGTTACGCAAGTGAAAGTGGCGATTCCATTCAGACCGATTCTTTGGTCGGTGGGTATTTTAACGAAGAATGGGGGTGCTGCAGAAAGAGGGTCGAATAAATGTAAAATGACAAATCGAACGTTCGAAATTTACAGATTCGCAATTTTGGCGAGAGTTTATTTCGAATTGAATAATTTCTGTAAGGCTCTGGTGGGGTAAGGGGGTCAATCGGCCTCTGGAAGAAATTCAAAATTTTTTTCATGGCTTCCGATTTGTTATAGTAAAAGATGATTTTTGAGCTATGGTGGAATCCTTGGGCTCCACCCCTGGGTGCTGCACCCCCAAAATAGTGATTTTAAGCCGATTGACCCCCTTACCACACCACAACCTTTATAATAAATCGATTTTGTCGATCGTATTTTTATGATTTTTAAAATATTTTGCGTTTCCAAGTTTCAAAAATATTGCGTATTTTCAGAAAAGTACCCATGGAAAATTATCGGATGCGATTTTGGACATCCGAGCATCCGCTCGTCTGCCTGCGTACTCCATTCAAAAATTCTATCACCTATGACGCGACGTAATACTTACTATGAACAGTCAACGAAGCTTTGGCGGTGACTTCTCCGGCGACATTCTGAGCAACGCAGGTATAAAGTCCTTCGTCGCTATCGGTCACGTTATTAATAACCAAAGTACGATGATTAAAGGATACTCTCGGAGCAGTCGTTAACACCTCCCTATGTTCTTTTTTCCATATAATGCGAATGTTCTGATTACCTTCGACTTCGCAATCGAACCTCACATCTTGGCCAGATAGAACGGTAACATCTCGTGGCTCGGTAATGAAACGAGGCAGAACTGCGAAGCAAATAGATGTTTAATTTGGTACGCGTAAAAGTTGGAAAAGCGACGAGGGTAAGGGTTGGGAGATGCGCAACAGCCCCTGACACGGTTTGCGAAAACCGTCCGTGGTGTGTTTGTTTAAAAGCAGCGGGGAGCGAATGTCGAAAATTCCTGCACATCTTTGACTCGTGTCGGGGCAAACGAGCTTGAAAATTTTATATTCCAACGTCGTGAAGTTTCCGTTTGCTAAATGTTTTATTCGGCGATGTTTTTCGACTTTCAACCTGCTGGCACATTCCATTTTGAGTTTTAAGATTTGCTCGCAACTCGATATTGATTTTGTACGTTTATGAGTCGAGCCGACTCAGAACGAGGGAAAGAGAGACGATTTAAAAGCGAAAAATAATTTAACTCGAGAAACAAAAGCTGCCGGCTTTTACGAATTAATTATTTTTTGGCGTTCGTTTTGTATACTACCAAAGTTTGAGAGTTTTTTTTTTTAACGCGAATCGATAAAAGCAAAAAATTCATTCGCGAAGAAAAAATATTTTTTAAAACTGTAAAAAAAAAACATCTTTCCAAACACTATAAAATTATTGCCTGTAAATTGACGGCAGAAAAAAACAACATCGAAAAAGGTTATCGACAATAAATAAATGGAAAAATGTCCAAAACTTATCGATACTAAAAAGAAAAAAATGAATGCACATGTACGCGAGTGTTTCCAAAATTTTAGAAAGAAAAAGAGCATCGTTCGGAGGGACGACGACGTATTAAAAAAATTTATCGACGCAACTTACGATTACATATGAAAAATTTATTGGTAAAAAATCGAAACCTATAAAGTTATAGAAATTTCGCCAAACTTTATCCCAACACGTTATAAAATTCCATGTTTTATTTATAAACTTTTAATATATTTCAAATAACAATAAGGCGCAGTTGTTTTTTTTTTACTCGACCCGAGAGTATTTATCGTCGTCGGGGTTTGTTTCTGATGATATTTTCAATTGCCCGTGAAATTTTTTATTCGTCGCGAATGTCTTTTGAACGTAACGCTTTTTTATTTTTTCCACACGATTTTTGGTCGGTTGGGAATTATTTTCGGTATGTTTTAGATATGATTTGAACAATTTGGCACAGCTAAATGTCGTTCTCTCGAGTATTTTTTTTGTACGGTCGGATATTTTATTGTAGAATGTTTTCATAATATTATTCCGTCTCGTTCGAGAATCCTCCTTTTACACGATTTATTTTGTACGAATTGATCGATCTATTCGTTTATAATCCCAGAGGTAGTTGAGATTATTTATTCGATTATCTCGGTTTTCATTAATTAGATACGACTAGATATTCCCGTCGACTAATGAAAAATCGTTGTTACAGGCACGTGTTGATTGCGATTATATCTGATGCGTACTCATCACGTACTCACTTCACCTCGAACTCGAAAAATACAAGTACGCACTTGAAAAAGAGGATGAGAAGACTACCCTCGGAAAAATTTCAATGCTGGCAGTACACGTTTACGAAATAACGAGCCTGTAAGGCATCAATTAGGCTTGATGAAAAAAAGAAAACACTCGTCCAAGTATAACATAGGGCCGATATCATAGCACACAAGGAGCACGACTAGCGACGGTGTAATGAAGAGAAAAATTTTTCATCTCGAGAGCTCTTATTCGAGGTACCATCGAGAAACTTAATTAAGGTAACCCGAAATACACGCGACATGGGCAATCGAGCAAAGGAAAAAATTATCGAAGATAATTAGCAAATTATGCAGGCTTCTTCGCGAAGAGTGGATATGTTTGAAATGTAAAATA
Organism: Pseudococcus longispinus; assembly: GCA_900064475.1. Classification (NCBI taxonomy): domain Eukaryota; kingdom Metazoa; phylum Arthropoda; class Insecta; order Hemiptera; family Pseudococcidae; genus Pseudococcus; species Pseudococcus longispinus. Next base: position 1,706 of record FIZU01041961.1, on the reverse strand, counting down.
CCTGGGTGGCTAGGTAGTTACCTATCTACAGTTCTGTACGATTCCTTTGACCGAAGTTTGCTGCATAATCAATGCTAATCATCTGTAAAACGTCGAAGTGGCTTATTTCGAAATGATATTTTAATAATGCGAGGGAAAGAGTCCGCCGTGTTTATTATTTCTCCGCTATTTTCATCGAGATTGTTAGAAAAAGTTTATACGAGGATGTTTTATGATAAATGCGAACTGTTTTCATCGTCAAATGCTGCTCGGCCCATTTCAAACGCGAAAAGAAAAAAAAAGGGCTGTGCCATTAATTAAGGCAACGTCGAATAATAAAAACGAGTTAATAACGCGAAGATTATTCGAGCTTTTGTTTCGATTTTTAAAAAAGCTCGCGAGTGTTATGCTATTGCATGAAAATTTGAAATGTTTAAACGTTCGGAGTTGCCGCGTAGCCGGGAAAATAGCGATATTTGAACAAAAGTGCCGAACTGGATTTTTATTTTATTAATTTTTCTTCGTCTTTTTTTCCAGTCGAATTTCACCCACATCGGGCCTCGCGCGAGAAGAGAAAGAATCGACGAAGGGGAGTAAATGAATGAAACTGCCGAAGCGTAAATTGGATGAAAAACTTTCCACGTTGGTTTTTTTCTCTCTACCCCCGAACAAATAAAAAATGACTTCATTTCGACCGCTAAAAGAGTGAAAACGAATTGAACTAGATAATAGTATTAGAGGAAAATTAAATTTTTTCTGGTATCTTTGGTAGGATTATCGAAGCATCGAGACGAGATGAAACCAGACGTCGAAAACGGGCCACAGGATTTACTTTTTACTCACCATGTACTGTTAATAAAGCCACGCGACTTTCTCGTATTCCGGCCGTGTTCTGGGCGAAACATTGGTATTTCCCGATATCCGATTGTTTTACGTCGTTTATCATTAAATTGCCATTTTCCAGAACTCGAATCCTGTAAAAAGCCAAGCTTAATTGACGTGTCGTATTCGATCCAAGACGAAAGCGAGTAGGTGGACAGTTGTTAGTTCTGGTCAATGTAATTTACTTCTACTGCATGCGACTACACTACGCTTATTTTAACTCGATTATATGTACGAGTACCAAATTACAGATAAATTCGAATTTCACAAAGAGCATCTGCTGGAGAACGGCCAGCAAAGATTCGTATTCCTGCCACCGTTATCAGCACCGTTTTCCATTTTCGTCTACCAAAAGAGCAAGCATAAGGGTGAAGCATTTGCTTTTTGGTAATCGTAAATAAAAACCAGCGAAGCCTGCGTCCGATACGAAGTAAGCTCTGTGTATTTCGTGTAATTTGCGAAATGAGACTGCAGAATGGGGAGGCGTCGATAGAACGGACAGCACTCGTGAAATTTAAGCAATTCCATTAATTACAGGCCTATTTTGAAGTTGCAGAAACAGAAATCTACGTTGAAATTCGAGTATTTCGATTTCGTTTTTTCATGTCAGCTTTTTCGAATACCATTTTTATGTTTGCGAAGGAGTGGGAAAAAGAGACTGAATTTTTTTTTTTTGCAGATTAGCAGTAGCGTCGCCAGGTCTCCTATTTTGAGTGGGCCCAAGAAATTAAGCCCGGGACAAAAATTTTGCATGTCGAGAGCATTTCGTGATCAGTCTATGATTGGGGGGGGGGGGGCGTAAAAAAATTGTTGAATATTCCCTAAAATGAAAATTCGCATTTTTT
>FIZU01041956.1:0-20384 GCA_900064475.1 Pseudococcus longispinus | reverse complement strand
GTGCTGCGAAAAAAATGCAAGGGATGAAAATTGTAGAGCTTGAAATTCTCTTTCTGCCACAAGGTATTAGTTTTTTTCTAGGGGACTTAGTTTTCGAGATTTTTTTAGTTCAATTTTTTTTTTTCAAAACCACTGACTTTAAAAATGAGTCACCCTACAGAACAGGTTGGAAATTGTTTTCAGGGAACCCAAACATTCTCACACGAAAGTAGAAGCTTCATATTTGTAGCATGGAAAAACGTCAAAAACCAAAAATCGACAACCTTAAATTTTTGCATTTTTCTGGAAACGTGCTCAGCAACAAAGTGGACTCTTTCATATGGAATGCCACATTTCTTGATTTTTAATTCAATTTTTGCAACGAATTTCTTTCGAAAATTCAATTACACTTTAAAAATATCTAATGAATAAAAATTATGTAAATTTTCCAGGGAAACATACGCATTATTTTTAATATCCAGGTTTTTTTTTGCTTTTTGATAAAATCAATAAAGATACATAATTTCATTCGAATTCCAAAATTTCAATTCTTTTCCAGTTTAAAATTTTCAACTTGAAAAAAAATACGATAGAGACTTACAGTGAAATGTACCGAAACACAGACCACCACCGATCTATTTGATTCATAAAATTCGAGAATTCGAGATGAAAATCCGTTTGAAAATTTTTTCAAATAAAAAAATACCGAATTTGAAAAATTTGCAACATTTGAAAAATTGAATGCTTTTCCCAATGGTCAATTTTTAGAAGAATGAATATTCAATAAAATTAAATATACATGCATTTTTGGGCGTTCAAAGTGCACATTTTTCGTCATATTATGAAATTTTTCACATTTTTTGCTACTATTTCAGGCATTTATCAAAAAATTGGATTTTTAGTTTTTTTTTCTTACCAAATTCACAAAAGTGCAAAAAAAAACCATAAAATGGTGAAATTTTTTCATTTTTTTGGATATTTTTTCGTCAATAAATTAAGGCTCTAGTTCGATTGGTAAATTCATTTCATTTTTTCAATGATCATATTTTTTAGTTAGAAAAATCCTTTCCAATGACATCCATATATTGCATAAATAGGTCTGCCAAATTTTACGTCACAATCAAAAAATTCACAGATTAAAGGCGAAAAAAGCTGATGTTTTATTTGTGAAATATGATTCGTAGGAGAATTCACGTCATAACACACTCTGAAATAAACGGCCTTGGCAATTTTTTTTTTTTTTTGAAATCAGTTGATTTTTAACAAACGTTTTGGAGAAACTTTGTTCTAAACTCAACTGGTTTCAAAAAAAAAAAAAAAAATGGAAAAAACTTAGTTTTCCAATGATACGATTTGTACAACCAGATCTTAAATGAGGTGTACGTAAGCTCTTTTATTTCATAGTGTTTCATTACGCGAATCCCACTGACAATTTGTAAACAAACGATTCAAACCATTAATTACGTGACTGTGACGTCAAGACTTGGCAGCTCTATTCTGAGATGCCATAACGCCAAAAGTGCATATTATAAGCGATAACAATACGATTTTAAATGCATATAATTCTCAGTTCTACTAATCAAGACATTCAGCTGGGTCGTTTTAGTTCGATTTTTAATCGGAAAACTGAAGAAGAGAATTGAAAAAAAAAATGAATTGACTTCGAAGGAGTGTTGTAAAAATTCAATGTCTCCAAGTTGAACCCTCATTATTCAGATGGGGTTCAAAATTTTGAAATTTTTAATAAAAACAAAAACTTAATTGTCGTAATTTTTTCATGCATTTTCAACTAATTTCTTACAGTGACGAAAATCATGGTTTTTTCAAAACAAACCGAACTTCAAAACTCACGTCACCACGAACAAAAAAAAACTGTAAACTTTTTTCGTTATTTTTTCATAATGTCGACAATCAAAAACAATCACAAAAGTTAAAAAAAAAAGATTTTTTTGAAAATTTCACATTTTAAACCTCGTTTGAGTGATGGAGGTTCAAGCAAGACTTCTAAAAAAATTCCATTTTCTCAACGTCTTTTTATAAATTTTCAATCCTTCAACTTCCCAAAAAAAGTAAAAAAAAAACGAGTCATTCAATTACACAACTCCATCATATCTGACAAAGTTGACACAGAAACTTTAACAAGTAGCAAAATTACATAGATTAATTCCAACACATCACCAATTTTTCAATTTTCCCCCTTTACCAAGTAATTTGTAAAAATGAAAATCATCGGGTTCAACTTGGTAAACATTTACACAGACAAATTTCACACAAAAAATCATGCAAAACGCTAAACCCTCAGTCACACGTGAATACCCCTCAATTCATCCTTCACCTCGATATTCTAATCCTCGCCACGTTGCTTTTTAAACACCGTTATAATTATACCCATCGACATCGAGTAAATCCAATTCTACGAATTTTATTGGCCATGGCCACGAACCTCGGGTAATAAAAAATCTCGCTCGTTAGCTCATTCATCGATTCGACTTTCACTTAACAACGCAACACGAAGCGACGCTCGAATACGTCGTGCGAATTTTATATCATCCACGTGTAAACAAGTCATAAACCGATAGAGTCGATTCGAAAACAACAATAGAGTACACCAACTCAACGTCGATCCTTTTCTCAATTATGAGTACGCAATTACGCGTTTTGTCATTTTGTAATCTAAAACTCGACCTTTTATTATTCCACTCGAGAGAAATATTCATACGTCACAAGGCACCACCTTTTGCATTTCAGCGAACCGCAAAATACCCTCAAATGAACACCGAAAACGACGACGATTAAATCAAACTTTTGACAATACGACACACAAAAGGTACCTCGCAGACGTGGCAAAAGGTCCAAAACGAAAACCACGTATTCATAATTAATACCGGTTAACTTATTTCGTGCAGCAGTGAAAAAGCTAGCCAAAGTCAACAGCTGGTGCTTTGAATGATACAATTACTCGTCATAATCTAGTCTGTAACGAGCCACAACGTAGACTGAGATAACTTACCATAGACAGACGAAGGAAAGAACTCGCTTCGAACAGATGTCGGGTTCATGTTCGTATCCAAGAACTGAGGTCGTAACGATAAAGCTCCTTGATTCTGCATCATCGTTTGTACACTTTCGTATTCGTAGAAATTTGATACCGGCCGATGGGACATCTCTCTATTATCGCGTCGCTGAGAATGATAATGCTGTTGCTTGCGACTGCCCGAAACAATCGAGTAATTAGTAACAAAATTAGATATATCAAATTTCGTATCAACTTTGACGGGATAACTTACTTTAAATGTTGCTGTATTTCTTCGTAATTAACATAATGACTATATCGATTTGATTCCTGCGCTTGCGAATACCTGCCGCTAGCTCTATTCGCCGAATTAAACGTCGGTTCCATTTCCGGTATACGAATACTCTGTTCAAAGAAGGAAAAATAAAATTAATCGTGTTCTAAAGCCAACAACCCTCTTCGGTGCTAAATTCTCGTTTCCTTTACCTGTCTCAAAACACCGTTATAAAATTCTTCTTTGGTTTCGGGCGGAAATAGACTCCTACGATCGACGTATTTGTTACATTGTTGCTGCACCCTGAGCTGCGGCGGCGGCTGCATTCTTCCGTTCGTCATGGGAATATAGTTATTATTAATATTGATATTATTGGCTTGAATATATTGGGTAGGATTGGTATGCGATCGCGATAACGTCATAGCGCTGTTTTGCTGCTGCTGGTGCTGCTGTTGTTGTTGCTGTTGTTGTTGCTGATGCTGCTGTTGCTGTAATTAACACGTACGTATGTTGGTAAATAAAATGCGAGTTAATTAACGATCGAGGGGTCGAATCGGACGAAGGGAAAGGAGGCGTAAAAGGAAATTAATCGTTAAGCGGAGTTTATAGCACTCGATGGTACCTGTTGCATGTCGAATTGACGTTGTATTAGCAATTTATAGTGTTCTTGGATACGTTGCTGTTCGTCTCGAGCTGCTTTGATGGCGCGTTCTTTTTCTTCATCTTCGGCAGTCTTGCTGCTAATGCCGAGATGAGAAGATGGACCGCGTTCTTCTAGCACCGCTGGCTTCCGATGTCTGCCAAATCTGTAAGCCGAAAAAAATTACAATCGATTCGAAATGGATGGGGTTTCGAGACTTGGCGATATTCTACGTACCTAAACATGGAGCCTAATCCTCTCAAAAAGCTAGATTTTTTCTTATGGCCGTTTTGCTGCTGTTTCATTAATTTACAATCGAGCTGCGAATTCAGAGATGATTGTCTGGGAGGGAAATTGCATCCGTCATCTTCGGGAACTGCGAATTAAAAAAATTAACATTAAATATGGGAAGTTTTCCAGCCAGGCTGAATTAATCGAAAGGTTATTTACCTGGTTCCATGACGTGATGCGAAGGAGCATCGTAACTACGATCAACAGCAGCTCTGAAACTTTCATTACAACCTCTGCCTCTGATCACCTTAACAGGTATCTGTGTTCTTCGATAAACGCCATCTTCGGCCATTTGAATCTGTAATTTAGACGAAAATAAGTTAGGTGATCGATAACGGTAGCTTTAAGTTGAGAAATCAGTTACCTCTTGGACCATAGTTTGTAAAGATTCTAAACTGGAAGACTTTTTCATTCCTAAAGAAGGACCTAGTTGATTCTTAGCTAACATTTCGTTTACTGAAATCAAAAATAGAACCAAATTAATCATCTAATGATGTTTTTGTAAACATGAATTGAAAACATTCTTCACTTACGATCGGATCTGGGAATACTTTCGGTAGAATTTACTTTAACGACGCCGATAGTTGATCCTATAAATGAAAACAAATACGTGATTAGGAAATATTCGTGGTTTATTTCGAGATATCGAAATTTCGCCGGAATTACTTCTATTTTCTTTCTTTATCTTCTCCCTTTCTTCTCTCAGTTTTTTATTACGTTGATAGGTATCGGTACTTTTGGCGTCTAAGGTGGCGTGTCTCTTTTCGGACATGCTTTGTCGACCGAATGCATCTCTGTAGAAACCTCCGCCGTCGTCTAAAGATAATCTGAAAAGCAAACAATGAATTAGAATATTTGTCGATTCGATTTTAATATTTATTGAGGAGAAATTTTTGAAAAAAATAGGAACTGGTTAAATTATTATGAATTTTTTCAATTAAAAATTTGTAAATTTTGCAAAAATTAATTCATTTTGAAAAATTCAGTTTGTCTCGATCATCATTCGAGCTTCAACTAAAAGATTATTACAACTGACTGAACAATTCGGCATATTTTGATATTTCGAGTGGACTATTTCATGAAAATCAGCAGCGGAATACTCACTGGCTAGCATATGTAACATCAGTAGTCTGCGTACTGGTCGTAGACCCTCTTTGTTGACCACTGGCCGATACAGGTACTTCGACGCTATTTTCGCTAGGACTATACGGAGGATCTTCCTCAATAATAACTAAATCACCGGGCGATTGATTAACTGTAGGACTAGTCAATTTATCGTTATCTTTACCCATCATCATCATGGAAGTCTGATGAGTAGCCTGAAAATTCACAAATACATCATATTACTATCCAATACATCAAATTTTAGGTTAAAATGCATCATCGTCATACTCACTCTATAATAACTTTCATTCCTTAAAGCATTATGATTAGGTAGCTGGCCAGTTAACCTATCAAGGACGGGATTTCTCAAAGACATGATATCAGCCGTAGGTTTAGACTGCGACGGTTTGGACGTTGGTGGTAAAAATATAACAGTATTATCGGATTGTTCGCTATTGCCTGAATTATCGGTACTGGTAGGAGCTGTATGATCATTATCCGTCGTTCGACCACCGTAACAATCTCCATTGTTGGATGAATCATTTAGTAGACTAGAAGAAGAGTTACGTCTATGCTGGTGCTGTTGCTGATGTTGCAGTTGCAGCGAATTGCTGGAGGTATTTTTTCGACTCGCTGAAACCGAATTATGGATCATGGCGTTCGATTTACATGGATCCGTATGTATGGCACGTCGTTTCGAAATATTATTGTGGCCATTCATGCCACTACTGCTGCCGCTGCTGCCTCCGGCGTCTATTTCGCTCACTCCTTGCTGTTGGAAAAAATCGAAATAGATGATTAATACAGGATCGTGGAGTAAGATTCGAAAAAAAAAAAATTTCCACATTACCTCGGATGGTTTGCTATTGGTGATGTCTTCTTGACGAGAAACTACTATTTTTACGATACCTTTCATCGGTACGTTACGTAATTCGGCGACAGCGTCTGCTTGTGTTTTTCCCGTCAGGTCTACTCCGTTTACTGATAATAATCTGTCGCCGCATCGCAATCGACCGTCTTCTACGGCAGCACCCTGTAGAAAAATATTTCAAGTCAATAATGCTTCCATAAATAAATCAACAAATCGAATAATTTCTACATATGTACATAAAGGACGAATGAATAAGGAACCTTGGGAAAGATAAAGAGTGAAATATAATTCATGAGGACTGTAGAAACATCTACACTATATTTACGTACCAACGTATAAAATGTATATTATCATACAACGAATACAGCAATAAATATTCTATACAGAAAAAAATGTGCCTATTTCGGCTCAATATGAATCATGTGTAAAATCACACCTTCGTCAAGTAAAAATGTTATCGCAAAAGTGCATGACTCATGATGCAACGACGCTACAAAAGCCAAGACAATATGAATTCGGGAAAACCCAATACGAAATATGTATATGTGTGAACAAAGGGAGAGTTAAGAGTGACATCATCACGGGGGAATGTAATTTCACCATCGAAATCTTTATTCAACTGAAATCATAGATTTTGATTTTCATTATAATTTTTCAAAAAACTGAGTAATTCAATGTGGATACTTTATCAGGTTTAAATAAATCGAAAAAAATATTTTGTAAGATATTAATGTAGCTTATCACTGGATTGATTAAGAACACTCAATTTTTTTTTTCGTTAAATTTTTTTTAGAAATCCAAAAATACATACTCGAAAATTAGTGTTTTTTCAAAGTCCATCATAAAAATTGCAGTTTGACCAAAAATAGGGAGAAATTCAAGCAGGCATCGTACCTTAATTTTTCTAGAAAAAAAAGTAACTTCGGTAACAGTTTTTCATTTTAAAAAAAGTAATCAAGCAAACGCCACTTTTCACGACTTTTGACATACGTACGTAGATGTGTGCTATGGGGGTGGGAGGGGGAGGGCTATTTGAAATATCAGAAAAATCTTCAAAAAAATTTTTAAAAACACTGAAAATATTGCTAAATTTAGGAACAAAGTGAAAGCGGTACAAAAATCTTGAAAATCGTCAGAAATATCGTATATTGCAACAGTTGTGAAAAAATCGTGAAAATTGTCCAAAATATTGTAAAAGTTGTTCAAAACTTCATAAAAATCATTAAAAATGATGAAAAAGTTGTAAAAAAGTCGTTAAAAATGTGCTAAATGTTGTATAAATGTTCAATATTTCATTAAATTGACTAAAAATTTTGCAAAAGTTCGGAAAAGTTGGTGAAAATTATCCAAAATATGGTAAAAGTTGTTCAAAAATTCATAAAACCCCTTGAAAATGTAGCAAAAGTAGCGAAAAAGTCGTAAAAAATGTCAGAAATGATGCGGAAACAATCAAAAATTTCATGAAAATCATTGAAAATGTTATAAAAGTCCAAGAAAATTCGTCAAAATTTTCTAGAATTGTGTAAAAATGCGTCAAAAACATAAAAAACCCCCTTGAAAATGTAGCAAAAGTCGTGCAAAATGTCACGAATGACGTGGAAAAAGTCAAAAATTTCTGTAAAAATGGTTAAAAACTTTATAAAACACCATGAAAATGTTGTAAAAGTCGCCAAAAATGGATATTTTTCATGATTTTTAAGAACTATTTGACAGTTTATACAACTTTTTCACTGATACTGCAACATTTTCAATGATTGTTTTGAAATTTTTTACAATTTTTACAACATTTGACACATTATTCGCCATTTTTTCACAACTTTTACATCATTTTTAATAATTTTAATGACATTTCCATGACTTTTTTTTACAACTTTTGCAACATTTTTAATGGTTTTTACTAAATTTTGATCAACTTTTACAACATTTCAGTCAATTTTCACAACTTTTTACAACTTTACCAAATTTTCAATGATATTTATGTAATTTTGAATATTTATACACAGTTTTAAATGTTTTTCACAACTTTGTCAACAATTTGAACAACTTTTACACTATTTCATACAATTTTCACGATTTTTTAACAGCGTTGTCAATATTTTGAACAACTTTTACAACATTTTAGACAATTTTCATGACTTTTTTACAACTTGAGTAATATTTTCAATCATTTTTATGAAATTTTTAATGTTCATACACTGTTTAAAAACTTTTTCACAAATTTTTTGACATTTTCAATGATTTATATCAAATTTTGAACCACTTTTTCAACATTTTAGTCAATTTTTACGACTTTTTCACAACTTTTGGAAAATTTTCAATGATTTTTATGAGATATTTGATAAAAATTGTAGAACGATATTTTCACTGATTTTCATAAAAATGTATGAAATTTTAACTGATATTTCGATGGTTTTCATAATTTTTTTTTACTTTCTTTACAATTTTTAAAATGATTTTTATGGAAATCTTGACATTTTTAACGACTGATTCTGCTTCTAGCTTTCTACATTTTTTAAAAGCAAAAAAACCAAAATTTTTCAAAAATTGACTAGGAATTTATTTTTATTTTTTTCATTTTTTTTCAACTTGAAATTCATGAAAAAACCAACTTCGAGGATTTTTTGGGTAAAATAGTAACGAAAAGTGACCATATTACTTAAAAACTAAGCAGTTACGATACGTGGGGGTATTGACAAGAAACAAATGTGATTTTATGAAAAATTGAAAAGAATATTCATTAGCCTATCAAATTATAGAAATTAATTGAGCCTGAGCGAAACAAGAACGAAAATTCTCATAGAAAAGGAGTATTTAAAACTCTAAATTTCATCTTTTTATCCAACTTGCATTTTTTTGCCTGAAATATGCGAAAATAAGTGTTTTAAAAATTCAGCGGTTTCATAAAAATGAGTAATTCGTAAAGAAATGTTGTAACTTTTCAAGCTAACGAGCTGGAAAATACGATACATGGAGAAATATTTTTGGTTGTCCTACTTATCAGCACCTAAAAAGATAAAATAATTCACAGAATAAGGAAATATACAACGTATAACTTTAATCGGTTTCCTTTTCGGTTCCTAGACCTACGCTTCTGACGTGATTCACGTTCTCCAAGACGATGTACTCATTTCAATAAAAATTGAATCATCTTTTCAACTACACAATGATTCATCATCATCAAACACGAAAATCGAATAGCATTCGAAACCATGGTAGGCTCTTTCTTTGAAGAATATTTCACCATTAAAGAATTTCTAGAGATAAATACCCTGAAAGAAGTAACAGAAAGGTGGGGAAAGGGTGATTCAACTCTTGTTATTTTTTCCTTATCGTAATATTTATCTGATACAGTTGTAGTTCATTTACTTATTCATAGGTTTCCTCGATTTATACAACAAAACTGATAATCCACTCGAGACAAAATTTCAATTACACTCAATGGAATCAGGTCACAGACAAGAATGGATCAGGAAAAGGGTAGAGGGGATGAAAAAAAGGTTCAATTTGGACGTCGCGACTCACCTTTGGTAAAATATTTTTAATATAAATAGGACAATGGCCTCCGATCGGGTTATCTCGGGTGGTGATACTGAATCCTAGGCCATGGTCGCCTTTGACCAACTCCAATTCGATCTTCCTTCCTAACTTCCTGGTATTAACAGCCATTAAAATATTACCACTGGACGGTGCAGCTACTGGCATCTTTTTGGTCGGCGATACGGTAGCTACTTTGCAACTGTTGCCAATATCTGAAGAAAAAAATATACGTAAATTAGTCTCTACCTGTGGCCTGAGTAGGGAGATCACTCAAACGCAACACATCATATCGAACCGATTAGACTCACTTTTCTCTTCGCTTTCGACGACGGCGATATTTTCCTTATTATATAACGGATGTTTTGGATGGTTAATCGACGGCTTCGGGTAGATGGGCGGAGGAGGTTGCTTTTTCGCGACCCCGTTTACCCCTCGGCCACCGTTTGGCTGATGTTTCACCACACGTAATCGTAACTCGGGCGAACGAAGGGAATCGCGAAAAATTTCTTGTACTCTGTAACAGTTTAATTCGGATTCGTGCATTACATTAAAATCACATCAAACTATAAACAAAGGTAAAATGCAAATAAACAAACGAGACAAATGTAGCATACAATTGATCCCACACACAAACGTGTCATCGTACAAGGCGTGGTTCAATCAATTACCCATCTAGGTACCTATCTACATTACCTACCCAATGTAAGAAAAAAAGACATTGTTCAGAAATTGGAAAAAAAACCTCGACGAAGAGGGATCAAAACGCACGATAGAGCTGCCAACGAGTCGATGAATGGACCCAACGAGTCGACTCGACCAATTGTCACAGATTAAATAACGATTAAGGTTACCGATGTTGAAAAATTATTAACAATAAAGTACACACACCAACGTCCCCGGAATTAGGTTACCATTTATATGACAATTGTTCCACTAGTAGGTTACCAGATTACAAAAACGTAGAAAAAATAATATATCGATAGATTCGTATACGTATACGTAGAAATCCGAACAATAATAAGTCGAATCGTCGCTGGTCATCGTGCACTAGTCGCAGCTACCGACCGTTGGATGGGTAAAATGTAATTACTCATCGCTCGTTAAATTTTTTTCTCTTTCCAATTTAAATTCATTAAATAATGAGCTCCACGGATGAAGCGTTCGTCGTAATTATATCGAGCAATTTTTTTGTCTCCTCTTTTTTTTTGTTTCAATTCAATTCAAAATTCAATGTACTTGTTCGAAAGAGGAAGTTTATTCGAATGTTTGCTCGCCGAGTTGAATTATCGTTGGAAACTGAAATTGTGACGTTTTAGTGCGTCAAACACCTCTCGAAAATAATGTTCGCAAATTCGATAAACGATGAAAAAATTTCTTGTTTGAAAATCGTTTAAAAATACGAGTAGAATTGAAACGTAATCTTGGTTTATCTAGAACTGTTCAAATAACTTCATTTCAACAATTTTTTTTAAATTTTCGTTCATTCCATCTTCTTCAAGGGGAAAACAAATGAGGAAAATTTCGTAGAAATGATTAAAAAAGTTCAAAACACTGACTCAAGTACCACCAAAACTACCAAAACATTACGAAAATTGGCTAACACAGCAATAAAATTGAAGGAAAACTATAAAAACTGCTTGAAATATCGTAGAAATGATTAAAAATGTCTTAACACTTTTCATTATGCCACAAAAATAGGCAAAAACCCATAAAAGTTATTGAAATGTCATTGAGTTAGGGAAAATTTCAATAATACCGCAAAAAAATTCACAGAGTTGGTTTATGAAACAAAAAAAATTCAGTGAAAAATTGTGAAAATATCTCAAAACGCTGCTAAAACTATTAAAAATAACTTAGAAGTCAAAAATTCCTCACGAAAATTTTTCAAAATGCTGTAAAAGTTATTGAAACAAGATTCAAATTACTAAAAATATGATGAAAATTAAAGAAAACTTCATAAAATTGTAAAAATCGTTCAAAAAATTCAAAAAGTCGTTGAAATATCTAAGAAAATAAATCAAAAATCATTACTCGATCAGTTCAATTTTCCGACAGAATTCGCAGTTTTTTTCATTTTTCACGTCATTTTAAACATTTTTAAAAAATTTTTCGACCATTTCCACACATTTTCGATAGTTTTTCTAAAGTTTTCACAAATTTTAAGGAAATCAGTGTTGGAAAAACCGAAATATTTTAGTTTCAGTTTTCAGTTTTTGAAAAATAGTTTATAACTGTTTTTAATGCAGGTTATTCACATTTTTTTCAAAAAAAGTTGAAAACAAAATAAGTTTTTTCATTTTTTTTTTGAAAATTTCAATTGAATTACGTTAAAAAAAGAGGTAAAAAAATTAAAAACTGAAACTAAAATAATTTCAGTTTGGGTTTTCAGTTTTCGGTTTTCACATTTCAGTTTCAGTTTCGGTTTTTTCGGATTTTTTCGGTTTCGGTTTCAGTTTTAGTTTCAGTTTTTCCAACACTAGGAAATTTTAATATATTTTCACAATTTTTAGCCACTTTTACAACATGATTTTGCAATCTTTATTCAATTTTTACACCATTTCAAACATTTTGAATAAATTTTTCTACCACTTGCATACATTTTCGACAGTTTTTATTAAGTTTTCACAGATTCTATCGAAATTTTCATCATTTTTCACAAATTTTAGCTACCTTTACAACATGATTTTGCAGTTTTCCAATCAATTTTTACGACTTTTTAAACATTTCTCGCAATTTTTCTACCACTTACACACATTTTTGACAGTTTTTCTAAAGTTTTCACAGATTTTAACGAAATTTTAATCATTTTTCACAAACTTCAGGCACCTTTATGACATGATTTTGCTGTTTTTCTTCAATTTTTACGTTTCTTTGAAGTTTTTAAACATTTTTTAATCAAATTTTTCGACTATTTTCACACATTTACAATAGCTTTTTTGAACTTTACGTACATTTCAACGAAATTTTAACCAATTTTTTCAACTTTTAGCCATTTTTACATGATTTTACAGTTTTTAATAAATTTTTACGTTACTTTAAACATTTTAAACAAATTTTTCGACCATTTCCATCCGTTTTCGTTGGGTTTTCCAAAGTTTTCATAAATTTTAACGAAATTTTAATCAATTTTCACAACTTTGAACTACATACATTTAAAACAATTTTTAATAAATTTTTCGACCATTTTTACACACATTTCCGATAGTATTTTAACCATTTTCACAACTTTTAGTCATTTTTACAACATGATTTTGCAGTTTTGTTCAATTTTTACGTAATTTTAAACATTTTTAAATAAACTTTTCGTACCATTTTCACACGTTTTTGAAAGTTTTTTCAAAGTTTTCACAAATTTTGACGAGATTTTAATCGATTTTGACAACTATAATATTTTTAATAACTTTAATGAATTTTTCATCGTTTTACACAGAAAAAATTTTAAGCAATTTTTACTCATTTCAATCACATTTTACAATTTTTACAAATTTTATCCAACTTTCACGATTTTTCAGCCACTTTTAGAACATTCTGAATCATTTTAACGATTTTTTTCAATTTTTAAATTAAAATTAACAACAGGCAATTTTTACAGTTTTTCATCATAGCACATTTTTTCAGCATTTCAATCACTTTTACAGTTTTTTAATAATTTGTTGAACTTTTCGACAACTTCGTTCTGCAAAACTTCACAAATTATTTTCACAATTTTTCAATCAGTTTGACAAGATTTTTAATCATTTTTGAGAAATTTTCTGTGTTTTCTATCAAAATTTTTAAACCATTTAGCGACTTTCAAAACCACTTTTATAATTTTCAAACTATTTTAACAACTGTCAAACAATTTTTATGATATTTTCGATAATATTCAACGATTTTATTAGGAGAATTTTCCTGATTTTACAACAACCTTTCACAATGGGTATAAATTTTCAACGATTTTTTTTCTAGTCCTAACACTATTATTACGTAAGTTCGAAATGAAGGTACAAACGATGCCATTTTCGTCCAAAATATCCAAAGGATTATTTAAGATCCTCATTAATTACCAAAGTTTTCAAAATTTTCGCCAATTTTTTCAAAATTACAAAACTCAATCAATTTTTCTCTTTTATAAATCAAGTATCTAATCCCAAACCAAAATCCAAAACAAGATACTTACGTGTTGAAAGACTGATTTAATAAATTTCTATCGTTGATTTCGACTATACGATCATTGACGCTGAGTCTGCCATCACGATCGACTTTACCACCGGCTTCGATTCGCTGCACGAGTAGCCCTCGATCATTGCCATTCTGGTCGTAATCCGGCACCACGTGTATACCCAAAGCTTCGTCATCCATTTTCAAAGTAATATACTCGGTGCTACATAAAACAGAAATATTTCGTAATTGAAGATATCATAATTTTAAATAGACCAGCGTTTTCAATTTCCAAGATACTAAACTACATAATTCAGCATCTTGATATACTCGTACAATGTTTTTTGGATTAAGCAATACGCATCGTTCTATAAAATACAAACCTGGCGCCATATTTGCCATCATTTGATAACATTGTATTGGAATTAGTCGGCGAAAATGGTTCTTTCTTTCGATGCTCACGTGGTAACGATAACGAAAATACTCGATTGCTAATCGCTCGGTCAGCAGCGTCTGCCCATTTGTAAGCGCTACAAAAAGCATAAAAGCAAAAAAATCTGCTAAGTACGTTCTTGCAAAATATTCTAAAACCAAAGCGCTCAGCTTAAGAAGAAAAATATTACGAGAAGACGAAAACAAAAAACGACGATTCCTACAAAACAAAACCAAAAAAAAAAGGAGAATAAAACCAGTTTCCGAGCTACGTTTTTCCACATCCATATCTCCTCTATAATCATTTCCTTCTTCCCTTCGCGTGGTTTAACTTAAGACTGGTAAGAGTAATATTACGTTTACGTCGAATTGTATAGGGTAATTTTCGAACACTACTACCGGAAACCTCTTCTCTATACTTGGGCGAGTGTTTCTAACGTGAGAGATTATTTTTTTCTCTTATTTTTTTTTCGAGAATTAAAGCGAATAACCTACTAAGTTGTTGTACTGTAATACTAAATCGTGTATTTATTCTTCGAGGATATTATATTGTGTATATTTTCTTTCTTTATAATAAACGAGTATGTGCTCGTAGTCGTATATTTCTAAGTACATCGACATTATAAAGTTACCTTGAAGTATCTCCGTAAAACTGCATCGAAAGTCGGTTCGAACCGTCTCTGGTAAATCCGGACGATATCCGTCGCGGTGGAAATACGTCTCTTTTTTCATTTTCGTCCTCTTCCGAATGTACCCAGGTCTGATTATCGCGGCCATTATCCACTGTCAAGATCACGTCGCTCTGAAAACATAGAAAATTAAACAACTTGTTAGAAAAAAAAAACATACCAGATAATTTATGGTACCACTTATTTTTCGAAAAAGTTTTTAAAAATTTTTTCATAAAATCTCAGAAAATTTTCAACAAAGTTTCATAGAATTGATTAGACTACGAAAAAAAATTTCAGAGAACTTTACCTAAAACTTCTTTACAAAAATAAAATATTCATCGATAAATTTCAAACTAATTTTCAAATAATTTAATTCGTCAATTTAAAAAAATTCCTCGAAATTAAAATTTCATCAAGTTTTACCAACATTTTTTTTACAAAAATAGAATATTAAAAATTATTTCATTAAATAAATCTTGAAAAATTCCAAGAAATTTCAGGAAAATATTTTTTTTAAAATATCAAAAAATTTTAAGTTTCTGAGAATTCATTTCTTACAAAATTCCAGGAAAAGAAGTTTTTTCAAGCGAATTTTCATAGAATTGCTTCATCTTGGAAAATATTGAAAAAATTCAGTGAATTGTTTGCAAGAAAAAATATACCCCCTTGAAAAATTTATCAACTTTCAACGAATTATTCGCAAAATCACGACAGTACAAATTTCATAATTTACATAGCTATTATTGATAAATTTTTCTACACAAAATTCTACATAATTTTATGCAATATATTCGCCCAAAAATATCGGAAAAATTTTTCTTGGAACGTAAATTAAATTTTTTTGGTTTTGGGGAATTTTTTACAAAATTCTAAAAAGTTTTCAATAAACTTTCATGGAATGATTTACAAAAAAAAATTATGCTTATGTAACCTAACAGTACAATTCAAAAAAAAAATTCTCAAAATACTCTCATAGAATTATTTAGGTACAAAACTCCAAAAAAATTCACAAGATTTAACCATGTATTACACAAATTGTAATCTCGTCTTACAATACATATTTTTCTAATAAAATTTTGTCAGAAACTCGCCTTCTATAAGTGGCACCCTAACACACATGTAACTACATTAGGGTGGAATTCAAAAATAAAACATAGCCAATCTTTCGATTTCCATAAGAAATAAAAATTTACCCATTTTTCATGGCGATGAAAATCAATTTCTAACAAAACTCGTGAATTGACCGCACTGCAATGAAAATTTTTCAATTTTTTTAATCGAAATAATATTTTTGCATCTGTGGGGTCCCACAAGTGGCAAAAAATTATGTTTTTTTCAAAAGTGTCCCACTTTGAGGTGCCTCAGACCTGGCTTCCTTTCAGTTAGGAAGCTAAAATTTTGTCTGTAAGGTTTTCAACTCAAAATGGACCAGCTCCTTGAATTTGGTAAAAATCCTAACGGACAATGTGCCTAAGTGTTTTTTTTTCTACAGATGAAAATATTTTCATAAAAATCACTCCAAATTCGCAAAAGTTGTTGAAAAGTCGTGAAAATTATCTAAAGTGCTGTAACAGTTGCTCCAAATTTCATAAAAATCATTGAAAATGCTGCAAAAGTCATTGAAACCCGTCAAAATTGTCTAAAACATAAAATTTGGTCAACATGTCATGAAAATCATTGAAAACGTTGCAAAAGCTTTTGAAAAGTCATAAAAATTGTCTGAAATGGTGTAAAACAACTTTTCCGAAATTTCTAATGATTTTTATGAAATTCTGTATATGTATTTATACAGCGTTTTCAACGACTTTTTCACAACTTTTGCAACATTTCCAACGATTTTCATGAAATTTTGACCATTTTTACAACATTTTAGACAATTTTCTTGACTTTTTCACAACTTTTGTAACATTTTAAACAACTTTTACACCATTTCAGACAATTTTCTAGACTTTTAAACAACTTTTCCAACTTTTTGAATGGTTTTAATGAAATTTTGAAATTTATAAACGCCGTTTTAAATGATTTTTTATGGAATTATGAATATTTATTTGTCGTTTTACGAGATTTTCAGGACTTTTTACAACTTTTGCAACATTTTCAATGATTTTCTACACCGTTTTCGTCAATTATCGCAACTTTTTCACAACTTTACCTAATTTTTTGCGATATTTTGAAACTTTGAACAACAATTTTTACAACATTTCAAACAATTTTCATGTATTTTTCAACAACTTTTCACAGCCTCGTCAACATTTCGAACAATTTTCACGGCTTTTTCACAACTTTTGCAACAAATTCAATGATTTTCATGAACTTTTTAATGTTTATACACGGTTTTAAAACTTTTTCACACATTTTTCAACATTTTCAGTGATTTTTAAGAAATTTTGAACATTTACACACCGTTTTAAACAAAAAAAAGTAATCAAAAAGTTACGAAAGGTGACCAAAATTTTCTGAAAATTGCTGAAAATATGGTGAAAATTGTCGAATTTTCAACAAAAAGCAGTTGAAACATTCTAAAAACATGGCAAGAATCATTGAAATCGTCGAAAATTATGTAAAAATATGAGAAAAACAACCAAAAAATCATGAAATTCGTCGATAATCTCGTAAAAACTGGAACAATTTTCACAACATTTCCCATATTTTTCATGTTTTCTTTTTCATCATTTAAGCGTGATTTTTACAGATTTTCATAAAGTTATGAATATTGCAATATTTTTATGACATTTAATACACTTTTACAGTCTTTTTCGTCGATTTTTAAGAATATTTTCACAACTTTCAAGAGATTTTTGACAATTTTTTGAATTTTTTTCAACTTTTTAACATTGTCTTTATTGATTGTAATGCAAATTTATGTAATTTAACGGAATTTAAGACGATTTTCGTGCTTTTACGGCCGTTTTCACAATATTTTCAACGATTTTTGCGAAAATCTCAACTATTTCAAGGACCAGCTACTTCTGCTTCAAGTTTTCAACATTTCAAAAGGAATAGATAAGATAACTTTACATTAACACGAAAAAATCACAAAATTTTTCAAAAATTGACCCGAATAAATCAATTTTCAATTTTTTTTACGGATTATTTCAACTCCAAATTCTCGAAAAAAGTAACCTCAAGTAACGTATGCAAAAAATAGCACGAAAAAGTTCAACCAAGGATGAAAAAAGGTACCCAACCAACCAAGTCATTTAAAAAGTACCCAGTTCCGATGCTTGCATAACACTTCTGGATCAAGAAGCAGACAAATACAGGCGGAAATTCCAACTCTTTTCATATCCTCATACCGATACGATCCGTCAGTACGTATAGAATATCTCAAACACTCGAGCACCCTTCAAGAACCAACGTAAATGCCGACGACCCTGGTAAAAAAAAAAGGGTACGACATCTCCAAATAAAAAAAACCTCTATTAAAAACACATTATACTCCTGATTTACATAAAAGACCTCACACTAGCTTTTCATCGGCGATCAATAATGTACACATATCAGTATCACACATCGTTTGGGCGAAGTAAAGTACTGCAGAGTCGGAGGGGAGCACACGTGCACGTATTCGTCAACCGTTACCACATAGAAGTGACATCTTTCATAAGAATCTGCCACCTGATGGACCCGCAGCAGCTGGTGCACACGTTCTTACACAGTGCAACATGTAAAACAATGACGTGACCAGAGATGGTGGAGTTTTCAGCTCGCGTACGCGTTCAAATACCAAACCACACGATCTTTCTCTCTACTCCATTCACTGACTTTCTTATTTCGCAATACCGAGATCAAACTTCGCACATATTAGGTACATCGGTATTTTAGACGAAGCAGAATCTCTCGGTCTCACACCACTGACGAAATGGTCTTCAACATCTTATGCATGTACATTTACAAAGTGGGAGAATAAGAGAGTGAGACAGGCTCTACTTGAACCTACGTCAAGGTTACCATCACCATCTGTATGGTATCAGTTGGGTATGCTACATCGTCATCATCGTATGGTTACAATGTACCTAAATCTGAACCACTTGTCCATTCTAATAGTTCACCTGTTACCTTAGAAAATGACTTTTATGCCAAGCTGGCGACTACGACTCGAGCGATGCCATAATTCCAACAATCGTTTAAAAATATCCCGAAAGACATTATGTAAATTCTTTCCAAGACCCTATGAAGCGTGACCAAAAACAAAACGTAATGTGTATTTTCACCTATCCATCTCAGTTCGTCGAATCGGAGCTGGAACCGAGTCTAGATTTATGTAAATTGCTCGCATATTATCGAACAGCTCGAGCAAGGTGGATCATGAACGAACCGAAACACTTGCATGTGATGGATACCTTAAACCTATGTACTCGTACTACTCATACACCGTGATACAAGTATTATGTACCTTCGTCATTCACCTCTCCTTTCTCTCATTCCGACCATCCATTCATTGGACAAACCGGCGCGAGGCACGCGTTCCTCTTCAGTACATACATAAATATGCGCATACCTATACTATGTATGCTCATATACGTACAATCTACAAGTACAAGTACATCCATTCCATACTTATACTACATATACATACATACATCGACGTACGATGGTGTTCAGTGTACGTTTACGTACGAGTATAATGGGATCAACACCTTTATTATGTCTATGTCCACAGTATTTTCAAGGGTATCGTTTGTTGGTTTTCTTTCCTCTAGTCTTTTTTTTTCTCTTTCGTCATTTCGACAGAGCGGAAGTACAAACACCGCAGTGCTCGGCAGGTATCCGAAAAAAAAAACGAATAAAGGATTCCCTTCGGACAACGAACGAGAGACAAGTACCTCGATAGACGATAAATCTTATGAGTGGCGGTGAGAAATCCACCGTCTTTCTTGTCCTTCTTCCACCTTGCATTCGTTTTGATTGTTTTACATAGGTACATAACATTATAGACTACCTATTGTAGATTGATAGAAGGAGTAGTGGATTGAATGATATTATAATGGTTTGTAAAAGAAACAGTCGCTCGAGTTTCGATTTGGATAACCGTCTTTTTATACTGCTTCGTTACAGTGTAGATTAAATTATTTTTAAAAGGGTAAAGAGAAGGCCGGTTTCATGGGCGTAATTTGGGAAGGGCAAGAGAGGGCATTAGCCCCTGATATTTTTTCGAAGTTGGTTACAGAATATTACAAAGTGAGCTCAATAAATGCTAGAGACTTTTGAAAGAAAAAATATTGGGAAAATGATAAAATTCCAGCTTTTAAATGGATCTTTCTAAAAAAAACTTTCAGTCGCGTATTTAAGGAGGTTCCAGGAGTCTAAACTCTCCCTAAACAACTGAAATGTTGAAAAAATTGAGGCAATTTTAAGATTCCCGGACATTTTCCCGAATCCGTTTTCCCGAAAGGACATTTTCCCGAAGGGCCATTTACCCGAATTTTTTT
>FIZU01041939.1:0-14539 GCA_900064475.1 Pseudococcus longispinus | reverse complement strand
CTCTCCTGGGGGGGGGGGGGGGAGGAGAGATCAATCAGTTTAAAAAGTTGATCACAATAGAACCACATCTTTTTTAAACCAGCAAAACTTGAGGAATTGGGAAGAAAATGTCAAAACCAGAAAATAACCGAAATTGGCATTATTGGGAGGGAGGGAGGGAGGGAGGGAGGGAGGGAGGTTAAAATTGAAAAATTCGGACTCAAATTAAATTTTTCTGACTTTTCTCATTCGAATGCAATTTTCATAATTTTTTTCATTTCAAAATGCAGATTTTTAGCAAATTTTTCTTCATTTTAAAAAAAATGAAAAGAAAAATTTTACAAATGACTCATAAAAATTTATATTCTGGTTTTTGGTAAATTCTTATAATTTTTTCAGACTTTTTTTTTCTGATACTTATATCTAGAAATTTTCATCAATTCGTCACATCAAATTACCGAATTTTTTTAACGAAAAATTGCTTCATATTCTGATTTTTTTGTAATTTTTAAATATTTTGTCAGACTTCATGAAAGGTGCATTTTCTGAATTTTGGTATCCTAAAAATTTCCAACCCTCAGAATTATAAGGTTATTGGAAGGGGAGGGGGGGGATTAAAATTGAAAAATTCAGACTCAGATGAAATTTTTTCAGACTTTTCTCATTCGAATGCAGTTTTCATAACTTTTTCCATTTCAAAATGCAGAATTTTATCAAATTTTTCTTCATTTCAAAAAAAATGAAGAGAAAAATTTTACAAATGACTCATAAAAATTTATATTCTGTTTTTTGGTAAATTCCTTATATTTATTTTGATAAATTTTCATCAATTCCTCACATCTTTATAACGAAAAATTGCTTCATATTCTGATTTTTTTGTAATTTTTTAAATATTTCGTCAGACTTCATGAAAATGTATTTTCTGACTTGTGGTATCCTAAAAATTTCCAACCCTCAGAAGTATGAGATTATTGAAAGGGAGGGGAGGGGGACGGGGAAGGGGAGGGGGAGGGGGAAAATTGAAAAATTCAGACTCAGATGAAATTTTTTCTGACTTTTTTCATTCGAATGCAATTTTCATAATTTTTTCCACTTCAAAATGCAGAATTTTAACAATTTTTTTCTCCAAGTTAAAAAAAATTAGGAGAAAAATTTCACAAATGACTTATAAAAATTTATATTATGGTTTTTAGAAAATTCTTACAATTTTTTTCAGTTTTTTCCCCTGATATTTATTTTGATAAATTTTCATTAATTCGCCATATCAAATTACTGATTTTTTTAAACGAAAAATTGCATCATATTCTGATTTTTCTTGTAATTTTCAAATATGTTGTCAGACTTTATAAAAATGTATTTCCTGACTTTTATAATATCTTAAAAATAAAATTGAGTAGGTATAATTTCATGAAAGTCTGGAAATTTATTTTTGCCCTCCTTCTCTCTTGAATAATACCAACTTCAGTTCTTCTCCAGAAAAAAGTCATAATTTTCACAAATTTTTCAACTCGAACGTAATTTTTTTCACAAATTCGATTTTTTTCTGATAAAAAAAAAATCGTAATTACCAAATATCATTTTTGAATAATTCCTGAAAAATTATGAAAATTTTTAATTTCAAGTAGAGACAAATATGATAAAAGTTTTTAATATTTTGCATTTATAAAATATCACTATTAATTCAGCATTACTCAGTCCCCTTCAATGTTGGAATCATAATCATGATCAAAGGGGGTAACCATCGAATCGAATATGTTTCGCACCTGTCACACGAATTAGGGGAACCCCAAAGGTAAAAATTCATACCAGAAATATTTCCAACTCGAATATCATTTCATCCAATTTCGATATAATTCATCCCCTGAAATTTAGCCCAGACTACAACAATCTTGCAAACTGAGAAATTTTTCTAATAACTTAATGCCAATTCGCCTTCGCTCGAAATACAAATTCGACCCTCTGCACCCAACCACGACCACCACATTCGTACAAACACACACGTTTCAATACAACCCGACCAACTGATCGCACTAACCACCGCACCGGAAGTTTCGCACCTGCCATGTTGCCACATATTCCCAGTAGGGGGAAAAACCAGGCTAAAAATTGACGTTATAGTCTGAGACACCCTCTATCTTCAGTACCAGTATTTTTTAATTTCGAAAAAAAAACGTACATAGGTTTATCATTGTTTCCAAAACAGCAATGTGATGTTTTGTTTATAAAACCTGAAGCTGAAACACAATAAAGCTTATTTAAAGTAATCGTAGGTTACATATGGAGCATCCACACTCCACAGTCACGTTAAAACCCAAGACATAAGAAGTGAATATGACTTTAAACCATGGATGATAATCCGAGCACCTTTTATTCGAATGGGAATGTATACAAAAGAAAACAAATGTAACCAAAAATAAGATATATGAGTTGTTTCGTTTACCAATGAGTGTTTTAAAAAAAATTCAAATACGAGAATATAATGAATAAATCGTATAAACGAAGGCAGTTGGGTTGAATTACACGCGATTTTTCCAACGTTAATTCTAAACATCGATTAATTTTTCATATCGAAAAACCAGGCAAATCCATAATTTCAAGAACGAGATAAAGAAAACCTCGATAACGTAATTCCCATTTACTTAAATCGGAAAAAAATTGGAGTATTGGTTAAGTACTTCATACAGGGTGTCCCAACTTTGATTGAGCTTAGTTAGTGATGGTACTTGTCGAAAGGAATAAAAATCAGTCTATTCTTAAAATTGAAGGTGCTAGAATATTTCAACGAATTTTTCTTTGATTTTTTCCAAAAAATTGTTTATTCAGGGCTCGAAGAGATAAGCAAAATTACTTCTGTGTTCATTTGATCTAATCTAAAAATTGAAGGAGCCATAAAATTGAGAAAATTCACATTTTGAAATTTTTAGAATATTTTTTTGTTTATTTAAATTATTTTTGAGGCTCCTTCCATTCTCAGATTAGACCATATCAACACATGATAAATTTTATTTGACTTTCCAAGTTCTAAAATTTGGCTGAGTTTTTCATCTGAAATAAAAAAATAAAATAAAAAAATATGTATGAAAATTTACAATTTCCAAGTTTTGAAGTATCCTAGCCCCTTCAATCTTGAAAATAGACAATTAGCACGAAGATGCGACAAACGAAATACTTTCGACAGAGCCGGTTCGAGGGGGGTGGGGGGCAAACCCCACAGCCATTTTTCATTCAAAAATCCGGAAAAATTCAGGGAAATTCGGCAAATTTTCGAAAAATTGGATATAATTTTGAAAGTTTTTGTAAAATAACGAAAATCCTCAAATATGTTGCTGAAATTATCGTTATTTCCATAAAAATCATTAAAAAATTTTGTAAAAACGTTCCAAAGATCATGAAAACTCTCGAAAATTCTGTTAAAATCGATTAAATTTTCATAAAAAATCAGTAAAAACTTCGTAAAAAAGTTCAAAAAAGTCACGAAAAGGAACAAAAATCTCGTCAAAATTGTGAAAACATTGCTAAAAAATTAAAAATTATGAAAAAAAAGATTAAATGCCATTATAATGTTGCAATATTCACAACCTTTCATAAAAATCAATAAAAACATCGCAAAAATGGTCAAAAAATCATTAAAAACTTGAAAAATGTAAAAATTTGATAAGTTTTTACGAGATGTTTGATGGATTCCACGATTTTTTGGTCGTTTTTCGAACATTTCTACTGATTTATGTGAAAACTTCAACAATTATAACATTTTCGATGATTTTCATAATTTTTTAATCTTTTTTAAAATTTTAAATTATTTTTAGGAAAGTTTTAGAAATTTTTTATGAAATTTTCGTCAGTTTTCATGATTTTTTGGCTATTTTTACGATATTTTCACCAATTTTAATGTTAATCTCAATCATTTTTCCTCATTTTTAATAATTTCCATGATTTTTTTGTCAATTTTTACGATATTTCTACTGATTTTTGACGATATTTTCACAATTTTCACAATTTTTTCGACCATTTTTATGATTTTTGGATGCTTGTATAATATTTGTGTTGATTTTTGTCAATATTTTGACAATTTCAACATTTTTGACAATTTTCATGGTTTTTTAATCATTTTTTCATGCCTCAAATTATTTTTAGGAAAATTTTGGAAATCTTTTAATGAAATTTTCGTCAGTTCTCATGATTTTTTGGCTATTTTTACGATATTTCTACCAATTTTTATGTTAATTTCAATAATTTTTCCTCATTTTTAATCATTTCCATGATTTTTTTGTCAACTTTTACGATTTTTCTACTGATTTTCGACAATATTTTGACAATTTTTACAATTTTTTCGATTTTCATGATTTTTGGCCTGCTTTTATAATATTTGTGCTGATTTTTGTCAATATTTTGACAATTTCAACATTTTTGACAATTTTCATGGTTTTTTAATCATTTTTTCATACTTTAAATTATTTTTATGAAAATTTTAGCAATTTTTTACGAAATTTTCGTCAGTTTTCATGATTTTTTGGCTATTTTTACGATATTTTCACCCAATAATTTTTTGGAATTTTTAATCATTTCCATGATTTTTTTGTCAATTTTTACGATATTTTGACAATTTTTTCGACCATTTTTACGATTTTTGGATTGTTTTTATAATATTTGTGCTGATTTTTATCAATATTTTGACAATTTCAACATTTTTGACAATTTTCATAATTTTTAGATAACTCATTTCATATTTTAAATGATTTTTGTAAAAATTTTCACCATTTTTATGAGATTTTCGGCAGTTTTCATGATTTTGTGCTCATTTATACAATATTTTCAACAATTCGTATGGTAATTTCAATCATTTTTTCCACATTTTCAACCATTTCATGATTTTTTTAATCAATTTAATCATACTTTAAAATCCCGCGTACCCCCCCCCCCCCCCCCATTTAGTTCAAGCCATCTCTGACTTCCGATAATTTTCCACCCCTCGACCACAAAATCGTTCCAATTTCGACCAATCATCGCGACATCAGTAACCCGGCAACACCACAATCCATATAATTTACTAAATTAGTTCTTTTCGAGTTCGATAAATCATTCTTTGAAAAACAATCCGCAACGAGCCAGGCATTGTGCTCAACAAACCCATTTATGAGAACCTCTCAAGTCTAGACCAATTGTTCGAAAATATCAGGTATCAAACGAGTTAATTGTATCGGTAAAATAAGAAAAAAAAAAAAAACGTCGAACAATGACTCAAAAAAAAAAAGAACAAAATAAATAAAACTTAACCTAGAAACAATTTTCTAAATAAATCCGCGTTCGGCGTTTTAAAAATAAACATCTCGTAAATTATGAATGTATATGTACAAAAAAAAACACAGGTAAAGTAATCACTAATTCAAGTATTAACAAAATAATTACACGAAATAACACGTCATCGGGCATTTTGCTGCATGCTCGATACGCGTTGCACAAATTACCCTGTCATTTTCGTCAACGAAACAAAATAGGTGGTATACTTTACGCAAATATACTAATTCTTAAGAGTATTGGCAACAAAAAAGAAAAAAAATAACAACTTTGTACTGTACAATAATTTTTTTTTTACGTCTTAGGAAAAAAATAAAAGTGCTTTTCAAAGAACCGAAAAGTTCGTTGATATGTGAAAAATAAATAATAAACTAGATGAAATTAATTAAAGAAGAAGAAAATTGTTAGATAATATTTTGTATTTTGTTAAATCACGTGATACTACGAATAAAAAAAAATTTAGGGGTAACCAACCTTGTACGACGAATGAAAATAATCGAAACTCAGAAGCAGGTGATTATCGAAAAATAATTTTTCCCGATCCCACATTCGGTTAAATTCGTTTTCGTCGATTTAACGTTCCAGTAAAAGAGCTACGAGGTCAGTGGAATAACTCCACGTAGAAAAAATTGTGTCAAATCGAGGAGAGGAGAACGAGCAGCGAAAAATCGTACATTAAACGTACAATGTGGTGATTCGGCTCGAGACTGATTGTGGGTAAGTATAAGGTATGTAACGAGCAGCAGGTTGGTTTACTCGAGAGTTTCGACGACACATCGTCGTATTCATGTACCAAAGCTATATAAGTTAATTCGACAACATTCGAGTTTCAAGGCAGCTCGAAGATTTCGCTGTTTGCATAGGAAAATTTATCCTACCGGTGAATAAACCGCATCGAATCGAAATTCAAACCAAAATTATCCAGTTTTGTGAGAATTAGATTTTCAAAAAGTATTCCAGATCGAGTTTAAAACAAGGAGATGTTATCCGTTTAAATGATCTTGATGAGAAAATGATAATTGAAAGATAAACCGAGTGAGTTATCAACATATGTGATACACTTTCCAACATTACGACGACGGAAATCCAAAGATATACGGATTTTTTCGAAAAAAATTATACAATTGACCAACGTGTATCCTGTGGTAAGGAGAAAAAAAACCGCTAAATTTATCTCGCGGTCTCTCTAATCGACCAGATCGTCGTTACAATTGGAAAAAATTTACATTAACGAATGACACATCAAGATCATAGCCAAAGTGGAGAGAAGATCCGGTATTTATTCTGGAACTGGAATGGTGCAGTCGGAGCGGAGCAACGTGAATAAAAAAACTTTCAATGGGTGATAAATGAGGAGAAAAAGCTGTCTTCGAATTAAATCGTTGACAGCTCAACGTATTAACAAGGTTACGTTGCTAAATTTAGAGATATTCAACAATCGAGATCAAAGTTTCGCAATTATAAAGAGGAAAATTTCGTCATTAGGTTCGATTCGAAACGTTTTATTGTAGAAATCACATTAATACGAGTACGTGCGACTATCTTCTCGAAATATGCGAAGAAAACCGCTGATCAAATTTTTTTTCGTGGAATGACGTCATGGAAAAAACCTCTGCGATGAAACGTGAGGGTATAAGCGGAAAAAATGATAGAAATTCGTTCTTCTATGAAAAATTGGTCACGAGGAGGATTGAGCTGTTCTGATCCGATGAGCGAAATTTCAACGTGAGATTGATTCGGTGGCCGTGAATAAATTTGGTCGATTTTACCCTCAATCGGTGTAGAAAATGGAACTACGAGATGAGAATTTTCACGTAGTTTGTCTATTTCTTTAGATATCAATTTGAACGTGAAAAATTGTCCATTGAAATTAATTTTACGTGAAATCCAAGTACCTCTATAATGAAATGAGCAATACAACTTATACACGATGAGAATGAATGGGGATGAAGGGGGGGGGGATCCATTCATTAAATTTTGATATTTCTTTTTGGAAGATGTTTAGAAAAAGGTATTAAAAAATCTATACAACCTTAATTTTTCAGAAAATATTTTATATATTAAAAAAAAATAATCTCAATGGTCAATTTTTGTCATTTTTTCCCCTTTTTCATGCTCATTCATCAAATTTCCAAAAATACAAAATCACGGTTTTCAGTCGAAAAATTTCTAATCAAAGGTTCTAAGCATATGCAGCTAAAATTTTGAAATAAAATCAGCCAAAATTAAAGTACACGAGTTGAGAACCCCTGGATAGAAATTTTCGCAATTTTTCATCATCTTTATTTAATGTTGTTGGGGGGAGGGGGTAAATAATTCATTTAGAACGCAAAAAAAATGATTTGAAAATGAATACGAATATTTCAAGTTGAAAGGAGGACAAATTTTAGATTTATAATGAATTTGAAAAATGACTAAAATTGTTGCCAAATTCATTTTGGAGTTATTTCGTCCTTACAACGTCTTATATGGGAAAAAATTATAAAAATCAACCCATCCTATTACCCATCATTTTAGCCCAGACTATTTCCATGGAAAATGTTCTTAATTTTTTGGAAAAATTATAAAATTTGTGTAAACTTCACTTGAACTGTGCCAGTTTCATTTTTTTTATTTTAGTTTCGATTTCATCCCTTGAAAAACAGAGGATAACTTCATTTTTTTGAAAATAAGAGGACCCAAAAATACATAAAAATTTGGAAGGGGGAATGGGAAGGAAGGGGGGGGGGTTAAAAATTAAAAATACAGGTATGAAATCCACTATTTAAATTTTTTTAGGGACTTTGGCGACCAAAAATTGTTAAAAAATGTTGAGAAAGTGATTAAAAACCAACACCATCAAGAGGAAATTTGAGATCGGAATTTTTCCGATTTTTTGCGACCAAATTTTTTGTTAGGTTAGGGACGGGCACGCTGAATTTGTCAGCAATTTGAAAAAAATTTACTCAACAAAATTACAGAAATGTTTGATTTTTTAATTTTTTTTTTAGTAAAAAACAACTACGCATAAAAATCGGAATGCGGCAATTACAAATTTTCAAGTTGAAACGTTAAACAGGCATATTTTTTTTTCTAATCATTTCCAAAATTTTTCATTTTTTTTTGCTGTCTATCAATAAGATATCGGCAAAAAACTGGAAAAAGTGAGTTTAGTGACCATTTTGGGAAAATAGTGACAAAAAGTGACCGAATTTCATGCCACCAAATAGTAATATTTGTATTTTAGAAAAACTTACACAGAAGCTTCAATTTTTCATTCATGAGAACGTCGAATTTGGAAAACTCTATTTCAAAATTTTCAACCGATTGGAATTTTTAATAATCATTGGTATATTTCAGGAGGGAAGGGGAAAAGTTAAAATCAGGTAATTTATTTCATTAAAAAAATCAGAGAATCAGATATATTTTCTTTTTTTTTTCTTTATATTTTAATTTTGCTTTCATGAGAAATATCGAACTAGAAAAATATATAAATGTATTGAAAATATGAAAATGAGAGGGGGAGTGAGGTGAGTCAAAATACGAAAAGTAATATTTTCGAAATAAAAGCTTCAATTTTTCATTTCTGGGAATCTTGAATTTAGAAAATCTTACTTCGAAGTTTTTAATTGACTAAAATTTTTAATATTCATTTTTAGTAAATTTCTGGTTAGTGAACGGAGAAGGGGAGGGGGGTAAAATCGTGCCTTATTCCACGAAAAAAATTAAAAGGGAAATTATCTATTTTATATTTTTCCAAAATATTCCCATGAAAAATTCTTATTCGTAATTTTCCAAAAATTCATAAAATAAGTGCAAATTGACTCAAACTGTGCACGTTTTTCTTCCTCAATTTCAGTTTTTCTTTCACTTCTTGAAATACTAGTTACAGAAATTGGGCGAGGGGGTGAAAAGGTAACAATTTTGAGCTGAATAGGGGCAATAGTATTGAAAAACATTATGAAAATGTGACAAGATGGGAATTGGTTAGAATTATGAAATGGAAGTTTCAGTTTTTCATTCATGAGGAACTCGAATTTTCAGAACAAAATTTCAAAAAGGTTTTCTATTGGCTAGAATTTGTAATCAATGTTTGTTTGTAAATTTCAAAAGGGTGGAAGAGCCAGGCGAGAGGGGGGAGGGGGGGGTAAATGTAGTTTTTTTTCATTAAAAAAAATTCATAGATTGTCATCTCTACTTTTTCAGATCTCATAAAAAATTGCAAAAGCAGTGTTGCCATTTACTAAATAATTTGAAAAAAACCGGATCCTCAGATTTTCGGATCTTTTGTAGAACTTTTAGTGATTTCACCAAAAAATTATCAGAACCTTCAACAATTTTCGAATTCTCTTTTAATATTTTTTGAAAAATGTCGATTTTTTGCCCATCAAACGTAATTTGAAAAATAAACATTGATGAGTCCTATTATTAAGTAGGTATTTTCCAGCCTTGAATGACATATAGATTCGAGAATTCATTTTGAAAAATTCAAAATCCAAATTATCAGATATTCTGGAAAGGGATATTCCATTTGAAAAATGCTGCAGGAAACCAAATGCACCAAAATTTATCAAAAGCGATAAAATTTCTTCTAATTTTGCCTTTTTCTAACGAATTTGTAAATGTGAAGCTTTATTTTATCAACTTGAAGACATTTCGACTAAAAAAAGGAATTCACCTGGCAACAAAGGCAGGCATTGAAAATTCTATCAATTTTCAACCAAATTCTAAAATTCTACAAAAATTTACTAATCGAAAAGAAAGACCCCCCCCCCCAAAAAAAAAAAAAAAATTTACTAATCGAAAAAAAAGCCCCCCCCCCCCAAAAAAAAAAAAATAAAACTTAATTTTGTTACCAAAATGCTTCATTTCTCACCCATTTTTTACTTCAAGTTACTTTTTCTTTAATGTTTTATTGTTACATGATCACAAACTATTTTTTTTCTAATTTTTCAGCTTTTTTTTAAAAGGTATTTTGTAATTTCAAGCTGATGTGATGATGTGTAAAATCGTTTTTAAAAAAATAGGTCAAAAATTCAAAAAAGGTTTTTTTAGTATGCAAGTTTGAATTTTTGGTGGGATCCACTTTCATTTTTTTCCTCATTTTTTTAAACAAGGGATTACTTTTTCGAAATATTTACCTCGTTTATTGCTTTTTAAAAGATATTTATTGGAAAATTGCCAAAAAAAAGTCATCTTGATAATCGCAGGTTTACGTATACAAGAAAAAATTTGTTTTTTTTAGGATTTTCGAATCCTGTTACAAACAGTTTTGGAAATTTCGAACGGTAACACTGTTCTCAACCCAAATCCAAACCGAAAACCATTCTTTAAAATTGAAAATTCATCATATTTTACCAAAAATGTCTCATTTCACAGAAAATTTCACGAAAAATAAATATCATCTGGAATTTTTTCACGTTAAAATTGATCTTTGAAGAGATACAAACGAAATCCCAAACTAAGAACCATTCTTTCGAATTGAAAATCTATCACATTTTACGACAGATCCGAGACATTGACTCAGAATACCAAAAAAAAATCTCATAATCAACTTGCCTTCTCCTCCGTCCCTCCCTTCTCATCAAAGAACCCTCATTTTCATCAAACTTCTCTACCAAACCCCAAAAAAACCCTTCGAAATACAACCAAACATAAAAACCAACCCCTCCTCGAACCTTACTCCGGCAAAAAAATCGCATAAATTCGAAAATAACCTCAAAACTAATCCACATCTGCATGCAGCTACACCCACACATCAATAATTAACTCGCCGCCATCGAGTTGGCCGCGGCATTTGGTACGTAAAATATGGAAACAGTGGCGATTTCGACACATTGTAGACCAGAGAGCACTCTATACGTAATGTACCACGTAACTTGGTCGAGAAAAATTAACGAATACTTCCGTTTCATTATCCATTTACAAAGGTCAACAAATTTTTAATGTAAATTGTAAATTAGATCCGAGTCGAGCAACAAACAAAGAAAAATACCACCGAAATGAATCGCAGCTCGGACTAAATTTTCAAACGGTAGAAAAAAGTAAACAGTGTTGTCATCGACCAATTGTACCAGTCTCCTTGACCCTAATAGTAAATTTTTTTCGGTAATTAGACTCTACAATAGTGTCACCTATTTAATTAGAGCGCGGTGTTAATTAAAAAAAGAATATTTTCTCAAGATATGAAAAAAAAAAATGAAGAAAAAGGTTGGCCACCCTAAAAAGATGAGTTTATCGCGAGCAGAAGGCACGAAGCAAAACTAAATGAGAATTTACTTTATCGTGCGAGCTTTAAACTTCGATTATTTCGATCGAGTTGTATATGTAATGTATAAACGAATTACTAATTTAACAAAGTATTATCACGTCCGTATATGAAATGAAATGGAAAAAAAAAAGGGGGAAAGTATAGTAATAATAAATAACATAGCAGTTCAACAGTATCACAATTCACAACATTACGTATTCCGTCGAATACGTTATTTTTTTTACACAAATATTAATTAGGTAGACGTTCAGACTGGAGTAGAAACGTCTTATGGGAGCACAGCTCGAATATATCGCAAATTCGATTCATAAAATTGCTAAATTCGTACGTCAATAAACCCGCTTCCATTGATAAATGAAACTTATACGGGTCGTCTTTCATTCGATGAAAGTACGTACATGTATGTATACAACAGTCTTGTATGAATAGAAAATACAATACGTTGTCAAAAGGTGTATCGAGTACTTTCGACACGTTTAACCATTAAAGTAAAACAGCACGAGGGGAGAAAAAAAAAATCACCAACAAATATACTATATAAGGTCAATAATCACAGTAAATTTTCATTTGCAAGCTCTACGTAGATTCCAAAGTGGGGTGGGGGGAAATCGTTAATTGATCGGTACGTGGAACTGAACTCTCAACGATGAATTTAAAAAAAGAAAAAAAAATTTCGTAACAGTCTTCGATTCACATTTAAATTGCAAAACGGTTAAGTATTTCGGGATACCAATAGGTAACGTGGTGAGAAGAGGGAAGGCAGATGAAAAGCTCGTTAAGTGCGATAACCCTGACAAAAATTTCAACGTTTTGCCTCGATATACAATCGATAACGATACAAAAAAAATTTCAACCCACGAACGGCAAAAAAAAAACAAAAACAACTTGGAAAACCGAATAAAGAACCCAGCCCTGGGTAAAAATGTAGAGAACAAAAAATATCAAAGGAGAAAAAAAATCACAGCGTTACGACTTACGACTCGATCGACTTCAAAAATCTTCGAATTCGGTGCAAAACAATTCGTTGGGCGAACGCAGCAATGGGAGCTCTTCGTAATCCGGGAAATTACTCGTATCCGTTGGTCCATTCAAAGGTGGCACGATCGGAGCTGGGTATTTTTTCTGCAGCATGGCCATCCAGTTGATGTTCAAGAAGAAAGGATGCTTTTTGACATCTTCGACGCCGCCACTCGGTCTGCTTCCGAGACGTTTGGTAACATCTATTTTTAGAAATTCCGATATGATGCTTCGTAGTTGTCGACTCATGTGAGCCGGATAGCTAATCTTGCCGGCGATGATTTTCGTATAAACGTCTTCTGGTTTTTTATCCTTGAAAGGTGGCTGGCCGTTGGTCATTTCGTACATAAGGATACCGACCGTCCACCAGTCGACGGAGTAGCTGTAGCCTTTGCGTAGGACTACCTCGGGCGCCAGGTACTCGGTGGTGCCGCATCTGGTCCACGTACGACGATTATCAATCTTCTTGGCGAAACCGAAGTCGGTGATTTTCAGGTATCCTTTGGAATCGAGCAGTAAATTCTCCGGTTTCAGGTCTCGGTATATGATACCCAGATGATGAAGGTATTCGAAAGATAGGACTACTTGCGAGGTATAAAAACGAGCCATGTTTTCGTTGAATCGTCTATAATGCTGCAAATGCGAGAACATCTCGCCGCCTGGTACGAAATCCAAAGCCATGTACAGATTACAGTTATCTTTGAAGTTATACTTTAACGTGACCAAGAATGGGAAATGAACGCATTGCAATATTTTCTTTTCGTTTTTAACGTGCTGCAGTTGATTGGAATCGATAACTTTTCGCTTTTCTAGAATCTTCAAAGCGTAATACTTTTTCGAAGGTTTATGCTGAGCGAATACCACCCGACCGAAATGGCCCGTGCCGACGGTTTTCATAGGTTTGAAATCATCGGTGGTGGCCACCTTGGGCATCACATTTCTAGTCCATTTCTCTTCGAATTTCTTCTTGGCTTTGCGTAGAAATGCTTTCATGTCACTGGCGATGCTCTGTTTACTACTGTGCGACGAAGAACTGGAAGCCACCGTTCGATCCATTGATTGCTCAACATCAGATTCGAACGTAGCATTTAACTAGTCGTATACGTACGTACGAGTATCGTGTATAAATATCGATAGGATTATAATCAATTTTCGCCAATTACCTGGTTACGGCCGATTGCGATTTCCCACTTGTATACAATTTATGTTCCAATTTCGACACCCGCGATAATCCAAATTCACGAGTCGTAATCGCGTTGCGAAATCAATACGTTTAATTTATCATCGCGTATATCGAACGATTAACCATTTTTCCATTCGTTTAATCAAATTGTTCACTTTTCGCGAATACATGTATAAAAAATTTAACTTTCTAAACCCGCTTTCAACAAGCAGTGGCTTGTTCTTCGTATCTTGTTCACGTTGCACTTCAATGCTGTTGCTGGGGCTTGGAACTTTGATAATGAAAAGCGAAGACTTTCAAGAGCTAGATTGCCAGTACAATAAACCGTTACAAAATGTCCGCTCCAACGTCACACAAATCGGCTACGCTGATTGGTCGAAAAATAATTCGAACTCGTGAGTTCGTGAACGAGTCACGTTTTTAATAAAAATCGGTAACTAGCGCTAGAGGTTTGCGCCGCCCGATTTTTTCAGAATTTTTTGCGCCGCCGCCGTCCGATAAACGTCGTAGGCTGAGCCAGCTCAGGTACATATTTTTGAGCAGTTTTTGCATTGGATATGCTTTTGCGATGACGAAATCCGTGAAAAATGGGACAAAATATGGGAAGAAAATTTCGTCATGCTGTCTTTTAGATATTTTGTCAAACATTTTTGGACCTGGAGAATTTCAGAGATCACGCTGACTTTCTGGACTTGAACATGAGTTTTCACCAGAGTTGTAAAAGATAGGTCCCAAACCTATTTCGAATAGAAAATAGAGGATAGGTGATTTTCAAAACTATTTTCAAAATATAGATATAAATAGTTTTGAAAATC